>CM023361.1:478950-509004 GCA_013282895.1 Eriosoma lanigerum
AAAAAAAATGGCTGCCACCGCGCCAGTGTGTTATATTTGAATATTTTTTTGTTCTATTTAACTATGCAATATTATTAAATTGTTCTTTTTTTTCTAATAGGTATGTAAATGTGTAACTATTAATGTATTATATTGGTTAAAGCTAAATTTGTATATTTATACTTAATAAACACGTTAAATATATACCAAAGTATTTTTTTTTCTAATAATAAATATAATAGATACCTGTAAAAGTGTAAACTAATTAAATTTTAAATAAAACATAATATTAAAGTAATAAAATGTATTAATAAATACATCTTATTGATACAATTTTAAATAATTGAAATAGTTATATTTTATTATTATTAATAAATATGATATCATGATTCAACAATTGAATTTTATTGAAATATAAATTGTTTTGTTGTTTCCACAATATAGGATTTTTAAATGTATATTATATATACTAAAATCAACAAAATTATTATTGTATTGTATTAATTGGACTGAAAAGGCATATTATTGAATTAACTATAATATTTTGTTAAAACTTAATTTAACAAACCTATCATTATTAGATCAATAAACATTTTATTGATCGTATATTAACCTAAGATATTATTAATTTAATAGGTAATATTATTAAAAGTACTGGTATTTTTCGTTCAGTGTATTATTAAGTACAAAATGGGATACGATCGGTGAACATAATTCATTTGATTTTTTTTTTCTCTATACAGATTTTGTGCGTGTGGGTGTGCGGTTTTTGACGTGCGAGATAAATTATTGTCGTTTTTCTCCGAAATAAGGTTCAGTGAGCTACACACACACACACACACACAATAAATGTAAGGGTGAATATAAAAAATATCGCGATAATTGCTGACGCAAAGTCAGCACATGTCGGTTCGAGACAGAGTATAATGTGCGACTATATAGAATACGACTATAGAATGTATAATAAGAAAGGAAAAAAAAATATACGACCGTTTGGGGTGTGTGAAAGCGGTACACAGGAATGGGTACCAAATGTTCGAAAATTTAACAGCCCTTGTTGTACTGGTATGATAATCGTATGTAACGTATAAGCCAAATATATAATATTACATGAGCTATTACAAGTTGTAGAGTGTTTATATGTTATTTTTTTAAAATACTGTAACTTTTTTGTTACGACTATATTTTACAAAAAAATCGTCTCAAAAACATGCTTCTATTTAAATAACTTTTTTATTACTTTTACTATCCGTGTTTCAAAAACGAATTGTTTCGATCGCATTCGTTTTGTGTAAAATATACGAATTTGGGTAAATATTATTAAAGTCCCGACAACTTACATTTTACATAATATTTTAACAAATCAATAGTTAAGTAAAAACAAAAGTTACATGTCACAAACTATATCATATATGTCACTACAGTGTGTAGTAATAAAATTAATAATAATACATTTACACGAAGACACAAGAAAAGGCCTGCATATGCCAAAACAATTTGATAAAGTACTAAATGAAGATAATACCTCCAACATCTTAAACTTTTTTGAAAAAATTAATATTAATTTATAATCTATTGAAATTGTTTTTAAATACCTATATAAAATAATGTAAATTAAATTCTACTGTATTTTTTTTTTCTGAAAGACTAATAACTGTTGCGTACCAACCCTGATCAACTTGATCCGTATTAGAATGAATAAAGTTAACTCAACGATTTTAACAATATACTAATTTATTCAATTTTAATTAACTCAGAGAAACAAAGTTATAATAAAGCACAAATATCTGACGTATTACGACTCGTTCTTATGTAATCATCTGTGGTGGTATTCAGTACGTCGCTTCCAGTCGTCTGATTTGGCTTGGTGTTTGGCTCCTTTATATAATACTTATATAATACTTTTGTCTTCCTGTTGTTGTTTTCATGGGATGTATCTGTTCCTATCTGCCTTCCGTTGTAATTATAATTCGCAGAAAACAGATTGTCCTCGTAGTCAAATAGACAGTTTATATCATTTTACATTAATCGCTTCGTGGAAGTTTATAATAACTTGTTGGTTAGCCCTATTTTCGATATTCTATCGTTAACAATTATTACTGTGTGACTTTTTATACATATAATCCTATGATATCACAAATATGGTTATCCTATTTCCTAGTTTGTTTATCAATAATATATTATTCTAACGGAAATATTTATGGTTAAATTATTATGAAATTGAATACAATCTTATTAAAAAAATATACTGCTTTTTAAAGTGTGGTGGCTTGGTAAAGGACCTGGATCCGTAACATAACCAAGCTGTTGGAGCCTTATTAATAATAATAAAAAAAATTTAAAAAATACATCTTTTTATTATTAGTGAGTATCATGACGAACTCGCATAAAATGTAATTGTATTACATCTATTGGAAATGACCATAAGACTATACTATATCTACGTAGCGTCGTAACGTGTGCGATATTATGAATTGCACATAAAAATACCAGTTTCGGCAGTTTCCTACGTGTACTGTAGGTATAATAATATTTAATATCGGCGACGATCGTATAGCATATAATATGATATGATGTGCGATGAATTCGCTCAAATTCGCTCAAATTCGCTCAAATCGGGCGGTAGGAACGTGTGTACCGTTTAAAACGGATTATAATATCTACCTGTATAATTATATAATGTTTAGATAAATATCGATAAACACGGCATACAAACTATAGCCGGTTGTGCGATAATAAATTACTATCGCTCTATTCGGGTGTCGAAGTGATGAAATTGTTTATTTGGAACATTGTTAGTACAACAATACCACATAGGTACCTACCTAATTATAAAAGTTGAACGATATTAATAAATTATTATTTAAAAAAATATTATTTTATCACATTGACGAACACCGTAGAACCTTAGGGAACGAGGTTGTATCGTTGCACTACTCTGTGGCTGACGGTATTTTCGGTATACCTACCACCGATGCCAATATAGGTAAGATTAAGTAGTATATAATTATAATTATATCGAATTTACCAAATATTAATCAAAAATACCAGTTTTAACAGCTTCCTATGTGTACTGCAGCCTATAATAATTAGAGTCAGGATTTGTATGTAATTACATATATTTTTTTTTGAGAGTGTGCGGCTTGGTGGGTGTAAGAAATGTCGACAATTCGTTTAACAATGAATGCATAGGAAAAAGTTTATAGTGTATTGTTACGGTCACGTTATGCGACCCGAACGGCTGCTCCAATTTTTGCCAAGTAGACATAAATTCTTAACCGCCGATCTCAGTACGTACGACAAGTGGGGAGACGCAAGAATTCATTAACTCGAGAAACAGTGGTCACTGAAATAGCCAGGGGCCAAGCGTAAAAATAGTGTTGTTTTATTTTAATTTTTTTTTATTTTAACTAAACATATAAGATAACATTGTTTTCAGGAACTATGTAAAATTTTTTAACTATTATTAATTTTCACGCTTTTTATTTATATCAAACAATACTGTTAATGTCAAACTGTTTGATAGTTAGGTTATTAAAGGCCTAGGGTCAGGCCTTACTAGAGGGGAGGCAACTGTTACGGTCACATTATGCGACCCGAACAGCTGCTCCAATTTTTGCCAAGTAGGCATAAATTCTTAACCGCCGATCTCAGTACGTATGACAAGTGGGGAGACGCAATATACAACACGAGAATAATATAAACAAATAAATACGAGAGTCGACTTATTACCGTCATTGCGCGAGGTTTAAATTATAATTTTATACTTAAATTATTTTTATATTTTATTTAAATAATTGTTGTCTGTGCGCGTCGTCTCCGCCTGTCATTCGGATTTCCATTGGTCAATCGCTTGGATCCAGATATCACGTGTATAATTTATATATATATAATTACATAGATATTTCGTTGCTAAATATATATGTTCCATTGTGTTGCTAAATTGAGAGTTTACTTATTTGAACTGAGATTAAATACGAGCCCTGGGAGTCTCTGTGGGGCTATATAAATTAAATAGAGAACTTTAGATTTCCTAGTGCAGAGATAGCTTAGCCAACTATATCCTTAGGGTTCCACTAGTCAAATCTATCGACGGACGTTCACTAGACGAACAGTACCGTTACAGTATATAAATGCATATTTTATGAATAATGACATATTTAAAGAATTTTCCAAGAATTTAAGCATATTTTATAGATTTTTTCGTAATAATTTTTTCTTTTTTTCGAAAATTTTTTAGCTATATTTTTATTTATTTATTTTTTTAAATTATTATGAAAATACGTTTATAAAGGAAATATGCACAATTGATAAATTTATATTTTCATGGACATTTTTTTTTCTCACTTAATAATTAGTTTAATGTATATGTATAGGCAATAATAAAATTTTCTTCGTTACGCAGTGTATTTGTGTGAAACGTAAATGATTATTATTGTGTGTAATGGCGGCGCGCGATGTTTCCTACTATTCTTTCTACTATTTATAGACTATATTATTGAGTCCAGTTAAGAATAACATAATATCCCAAATTCCCAAATAACAACAACAATAAATTGAATGACGAATGACGATTGTCGTCAATGCATGGCTTGGACGGTACAAATAAATTTACTTTACTTAAAGGTCATAAGCCAGTAAAATGAAAATTTACAATAAAATTTATCTAAATGACAAATTTGCATAAATATAAATAACTAAATGTATAGGTGATCGATCTATCGGTCTTCAAATACATTCAAGAATGTATTGGTTTTACAAAGGTGTTTTTTTTTATGTCTGAAGGCACGATTTTGGGTAGAATTGATCTGATTGCCACGAATAAGATATGCTTTCGGTAGAAAATTGCGTCTAATTGATACATTATTTAGCCTATTTTTCAAATTTCTCAAAAGTTTTTCATTGGGAGAAATTAATAATTTACTAAGTAATTAATTTTTATTTGATTGAAAATGATATTTAGAAAACGGACTGAATAAAACCAATATAAATATAGTTTTTTCTAATAAATGGCATATTATATAAATTAAAAAGTGTATTTATTTTTACCTTTTAAAATTGTTTTAGAAATATAAAAAATATATATCAATGCATATATTTTAGATGAGATAATAATATATTTTGCATATTTCGTAAGTTTTAAGAGCAAATTAGGTGCATATTTCAAGTTTTTTATGCATATTTGCATATTATATAAAGCTTTTTTAGTGCATATAATTCCGGACTTTAATACTAATATTATCCCTGCGACGGCGGCCGTATGATGTGCGATGAATTCTATCGCTCAAATTGGGCGACAGAAACGTGTACCATTTTAAACGATAATAATATCTACCTGTATAATATTGTCTTATGTCTATAAACACGGCATACAAACTAGCCGGTCGTGCGTTGATTATTATCACTCTATTCGGGTGTCGAAGTGGTGAAATTGTTTATTTGTGACTTTGTTAATACCACATAAGTACTTACCTAATTATAAAAGTCAAGCGATATTAATAAACTGTTATTAAAAAAATATTATTCTATTTATTTTCATTTAATCGTGAATTACATATGGATGAGGTCGATGTTTAACATTGTTTTTAATTTTTTTTATCGCACTCCCTTACCAAACTACTACGAATCGCCACTGATATTAGTGTAATATAATAGATTTTGGTAATTTTCCGTAAGAGCAGAACTCAACGGCCCCTCTGCAGAGGTTAATAATTTGTATTATTAATATTTAATAGCAACAGAGTAATAAGTACTAATAATTGATTCAATTTTTTTTTTTTTTAACTTCATTTATGTTTTAAGCTTTTTTCATCACTTAATTAAATCTTTTAAATAATATATAAATTTGTTTGAATCGTATTTTCTTTTGTGTTGTTTTATTTTTCATTTTATATCCAATAATTTATTAAAGTCTTCATAATTTAAACCCATGATACTCCGGCTCCGACTGGTCGGCTCGTGGTGGCGAGAGATTCATAAATTGGGCGTTCGTCGTGGTGTTTTTGTGGTTCACGGTTAAACGTAGGCTAGAAAGTGTCACAAATAGCTGAATAGCCAAGCTATTTAAGTTATCAAGGTCAATAAACAGACTAGATATCCATCACTAAAGATAAAAACAGAGATATTGTAAGTCGTTGTAAAATTTTATGTATATAAAAAAAAACATTCCTTTTGTTCACGTTGAATACGTATTTTAAATACATAATATAATATCGATATACTTAATTTTTTTTATTTAGTCAGAATATTAATATTGTTTTTGCTAGTATCATATTTGTTTATGTCAGTATGTGGTATAATATACATTTTTATATTTCAATCAAATAACGAAAATATAATATTTTTTCCATTTCATTGTAAATTTATAACAAAAGAATATATATATATATTGTATATTGTTAAGAACCTATAGGTTCCTTTCTGACCTTTCACGTTTAAAAATATTATACTACCGTAAATAATATGTTATATTGTAGATGTATTTTCGTCAGTAATATAAGTAATAAACAATACTAGGACAAACATATTAGTGTTATCGAATTTTTATAAAAAGTGAATAATTAATATATAATAAAGTAATAAAAAATAATAACAAATTTATCTATAAAATAATAAGAATATATGTAACCGGAATACATTGTCGAGAACGTATAAAATATACACATATTTTTATCTTTCTAACCACGAGAAGCAATATTATATCTTGTTTACTACGAAGTTCATTTATAACGAATTGTAGATATGATTAAAATGCACAAGCAGAAGAGTCAACAGAAGACAATCAAAGCATACAATTTAACTATATAAGGGAGAACTAAACAAGAACAAATCAGACGACGTGCTGACGAACATCATAGAATTTTGAAGAACAAGTTATTTTAATACGTCATTTTTGTATTAATCGTAAAACTTTTATTCTAAACGAGTTATTTGTATAACAATTTATTTATTTAGTTTATTTACCTGCAATATCTCATATACTCATATCCGATTCTATTTTACAAGTTATAATTGTTATTGACATAAAACTACTTTTAGCCTTTAAAAATTATTTTTTTGTCTCTTTGGATGTTTTTAGAAACTGCATAAAATAATATAATTATTATAAAAAAAATTTAAAACTATATAAATTAAAAACATTATTTTATTATTATTACCATCATATTAAATATAACCTATTTTCAAATACCCTCTACTATTTATGTGACAAGTAACAATATTATAATGAATATAATATAATAATATATACATTTATATTTGTATAAAAATTATTTTTAGTTTTAAATATTTATATGCAGAAGTACATCCAGTGGGAGATCACTTTATTCTGTCCGGTCTTGTAGTTATGTTTTTTGTTTCTCATTCACAAATTTATTTATTGTTCATATGAAGTAATAGATTGTAAAAAAATAAATATATCAGTTGAAATCAGACGCGGATCCAGAAAATAAGTTTAGGGGGTAAATTGACGAAACATATTATTATAGATAGATTTATACACATATACAATTTATTATTATAATAATTTAATAAATTATGATTGAACCTATCGCCCTTCTGTAGTTCCGCGGTTGATTGAGTTTTATTATTCAAACATTTCAAACAATTAAAATGTATACGCAGTGTTTCTGGACATTAACACAATGGCGTATCTAGACAGTTGTTATGGAGAGGCAAAATTATTTTTAAACTTATAATCGTAACTTATTTAACTAAATAAGTGTACATCATATCAAATGGTAGGTGGGGGTCCAAGATCCTAAATTTTATATTAGTCCCATTAAAAACTGTTCGAGTTTTACATCATATAACATATCTATACAAATTCTATATTGATATAACAATATTGATCTATTGGCTTACATTGGCTTGTAAAATAAGAGCCGCCTGAAATTTTCATTGATTTCCGCCTATATATCACATTTAAATTTTATATATTTGAAATTATTTATGTAAATCTAATATTTGAGTTTTATAAATTTACTTATCCTAAGAAAATTATTTTAAAATTTATAAATAAATAAATAAATAAAATGAAAATACTAATAATAATAATAGGTGTCTACTTAAAAATTATAATACTATAATAATATTTTATATTTTGCGAGATCCTCACATTGTGACATCGTATTTGCGCCTATTTGACTCTTATTGTTGTCAGAATAAATAAAAGCATCTAGAATCTATAGGTACCAGATCAATTATAATATTATGGAAAATATAATATTATAATATATAAAATATTATTCTATCCCTAAAATGGTATTGGACACCTTGCGCCAACGTTTTGCTACCACAAGATAGCAATTTTAATATAATATTAAAGGCTATACAAAACTGATCAAAACAAAAATATTGTTAATGCATTATCATAATTTACTTATATCTAGATCGCATATTTTTAAAATAATCACACAAAAGTTTCTTTGCAATAGTTATTTTTTTATAAAGTATAAATTATAATTTCTATTGATATAAAACTACAATTTATTGTATAAGAATTATATTATATTATCAATTAGGATATTTCTATACCATATCAAATAATGTAAATATTATAAAACTAATTTAAAAATAATATAATTAGTACAAACATGAAAAAATGTAACCTTTTTTCAAATACCCTGACTACCTTTACTATAAAGTACCTATTTCGATAAGAAAGTAATTAATTTTACATTTACACTTACACTGTATTTCCGTAAACGATTTTTATAAAAATCACACCATATTTTAAATCTTACAAGCAATGAAGTAGGTTATTTAGGTTTTTAAAAACACTATTTTTATGAATATCAATTATTATGTACGAATTTTATGATTCTTCATGATAGTAGTTTTTGTATTTCCATTCAATAATACCTACCATACAATTAAATTTTCAATTTTTTCGTAAACTAAAGCAATAAATAATAAAAACAAAATATTAGCGAACCTTTAATTTCACATTAAAAATTAAAAATACCGAAAGTTCTAATTTAATGTTTTATTAATGAGTAACGACCTATTAACATAACTGTGGTGAGGAAACAGTGGAAGCGAGACGCAAACTGTGCAAAATTTCTTCGCATCGAACTTCTCTCGAGTAGATCGAATTTTTAATAAAGTTTATTTCCTACATAATCACAATGAGTAAAAAACAATATAAATGCATAAACAATTTACATTTCTTCGACAAAAAAAATAATGTTTATAATAATAATGTGATCCATAAAGGTCTTTCGTACTTTTGTAGTTACAAAACATTGGTGATACAATAAGTCATGTATTGTTTTACGTATTTAATACATGTTTCACATTTATTACTCCTACCTGCTCTAATCAATATATTATAGTTTTAGATTCTGAGCGAAGCGAAGAATATATTGGTTTTACAATGGTGTTTTTTTTTTTCTTATGTTTGAAAGCACGATTTCGATAATTTCGATAATTGTCCAATAAACACGAATAGGGTATGCTTGCAGTAGCATATTGCATAACGTTTGTACTTTCTTTAGCTCATTTTTCGAATTTCTCAAAAGTAATAAAATACTGCCAAAAAATGGCGGAAAGTCGGCAAAATTACGGTTTCTGTTATTTAAATTTTTTTTTTTCATGCGGATAACTAATTAAGTTTTAATCTCAGAGTTTTAAAAATGTTATTGAGTATTTAAATTGGCATTTTACACACATGGTAAAATTTTGGAATCGATTGGTTGCTATTTTATATAATTTAGAGCTTTAAAATTTTTTACAATAATGTTTAATTATACATGCAATTTTGAGTTTAAAAATTTGAAAATTTTATTGTAGCCTACTCATATTCTACTTAAACTGTTTCAAAACATTTTTAAAATCGTAAATTATCATTTTTGTTTATAAACTTTTAAAATAATAATCTTTAGTAGAAAAGAAAATTATGATTTTCGTTATTTTAAAATTTTTATTTCATGATAACTCCTTAAATTTTGAACATAGGGACTTGAAATTTTTTTTGTTATTCACATAGGTAGTTTACACAGGTGGTAAACTTTTGGAATGAATTATCACTGATAATTTATCAGTATAATATAGTGTAATATATTGAGTTTCGTTCAGAACCGAATTTCTTAATGCAATATTATTGCATTTAAATCTTATCGAGACTTTTAGCACTAAAAAACCATGAAATATATACTATAATATGCCTTAAAATATAGTAAAAAATGCACTATAATATGCTCTAAAATTTGTTTAAAAATTTTGTTTTGATAAATTCTAATTCATAAAATACTTCTTAATTTATAATAATTAATAAGGACTTTACACTCTACATTACGTATTCTTCAATGAACCAATTAACATCTCCAATATTACTGGAATATTTGTATCTATTAGTAAACAATAAAATATAAATCACTTGCGAGTGGCGGCGAAGTTTCGATCAACTTGGTTTATTCATATAAGTGTAAAGTCGCGTTTATTTTATAAACGCGAACAAACGAACGAAATAGTTTTTAGGCCGAATTGGCGTCCACACTAAACAATCTTAATAATGTAAACGCGGCTCTATACGTTTTTACATTTTACTTTTCTTAAATATGAATTTTATGCAACATTTGGCGCTCACCAAGTACAAACCACAAAACTTCTTTATTTTTTTTAGATTAACAAATTATATGTAAAAAATATCATGATACTTATAAAAATAGCAGAAAAAATGCAAAAACTCTAAGATATGTAAAAATATGTGTACTATAAACTTTTAAAGCTGCATAATTTATCCATATAATATAGTGTAATATATTGAATTTTGTTCAGAATAGTATTTCATAATGCAATATCATTGCATTCAAATCTTAATTATAATAAACAACTAATTTCTCCGAGGACCGAAGGTACGAATAAGGAACGTCCAAAATCGACCTTCCCGTTATTTTGTATATGCAAATTATATTTTTTATTATAAATAATTTACATATTAGTCAATTTTTCGTTTCTTATTTGTGTAAAATTAATTGCATAAGTATAAAGTTACTTAAGGGAAATCTTAAATAGATTTTTTTTATGTTCTTCAGTCAAGACGTAATTTCTGTAGTAAAAAAAAATTCTGTCACAAATATAAAACAGAAAAAGAAATAAATTATATAAATATTGAAATATTAGATTCTGAAAGAAGCAAATCCATTTTTGGAAAAAAATTCAAAAATTTATACTTTAGTTAGAAAATTAACCAATCCGTTCCAAAATATTTTACCAAACGTGTAAAACATGTTAGGTTATGAATATTAAAAAAAAATATATGTAAGTCTCTAAAGGTACAGTTTCCTAGACGCGGCTGGCCGCGGCGGCTTTCCAAAAAATTATACATTGATACGTTTATAATGTGTAAAAACTAAACAGTTTGATTTGAAACGTGGGAACGTTTACAAGTCATGGCGGAATTTTGTATTAAATAATAATAATAATATAATTTTAATGACATATTAATAACATAATATTGTATCCCTAATAAATATAAATCAAAGCTTTTACTATTAACTTTTCGGTCATTAGATAATTTTATTTTTATTGGCAACTCCATATATTACAGATAATAGTGCGAAATATGTGTAGAAAAATATATTATAATTCTTAAATTTAGAAATGTTATAAAATGTAAATGGTTCGTACAAAACCATTGATTGAACCAATAGATTATCTTATTTACTGTACAGTTTGTAGAATTGTATCTACAGTGTGCTAAAAAAATATCAATCTCTCTAATTATCATCTAGTCTAAAAATTGTATTACCGTATGTAGTACTCTTGAAGTAACGTGTTTGCAATTAATTTTATTAAACGTTAGTTATTTTAATAATGTGTCTTAAACTCTTAAACGAATTATGAGTTTAATCGTATTTGTTTAATTTTAATAATGGATAAAAAGTAGGTAAGTACTTATTTCCAGTACGTACAATAATTAAGCGTGTTTTCGCAAAGGTACCAAAAGGAAACTGTTTACTAAAAATCGTTTTGGTGATTGCTTTTGATTAAAACAGTAAACTGTTTACTAAAATGTTTACTCTTTTCAGTTGTATCTTTACCAACAGTTTTGTATTTCTTTTACATCTTATAATAAAAAAGTGGGAATGTCGATTTTAGGCGTTCTTCCTTCGTCCCTTCGGTCCTCGGAGAAATTAGTGGTTTATTATAATTAAGATTTGAATGCAATAATATTGCATTAGAGAATACGACTCTGAGCGAAACTCAATCAGTTACTATATATTATTATAATGATAATCCGTTATAAAGTTTTACTATGAATATAAATTTTGTAATCTTCATTTATTTGGATTTTTTTATAGTTAACACAAATAATGAATATTGTATGTATGTCTAATTATTATTATGTTTTTTTTAAAAATGAAGTACACTTAACATATTTGTTTTAAGTACTACACAATTTATAATTTGTAAATTATGTCTATAATATACATATATACAATATACCCAACCTAACCTAATCAATATCAACAATTACCAATCACTGGTTCATCATGTATGCAAGTATATTTTTGTCCATATAACCATCAATATAATTAAAAACCGTATAAATATTATTCAATAAATTATTAAAGAAATTAAAAAAATAATGAAACCGTTATTTAGCCGATTTTCGAAAATGTTAACTTTAATAGTCAATAAAAAAAATTGTTAGTCACGATTTTCAAAATATTTTTAAAAAGATTAAGTAATATATGATTAGACTTCGACAAAATTTTCAAAACGATAAACCAAAAAATGCCGGAAATATTAAACATTTTTGGAAAAAAGTTCAAAGTTCTATACTTGGCCAAATAATCAACCGATCCTTTCCAAAATTGTACCACACTTGTATATTTGTTATGTTAAGACTCAAAAAAAGTTTCAAGTCCGTATGACCAAAACCCAATTAGTTATCTCGAAATTAAAAAATTTAAAATTATGAAATCGTTATTTTGTCGATTTTCGAAAATGTTAACTTTAAAAGCCAATAAAAAAAATTGTTAGTCATGATTTTCAAAATATTTTGTAAAACTATTAAGAAGTATATGTTTAGACTTCGATAAAATTTTCAAAGCGATAAATCAAAAACTGCCGGAAATATTAAGCGTTTTTGGAAAAAAGTTCAAAGTTCCATAATGGGCCTAATAATCGACTAATTCGTTTCAAAATAATACCACATATGTATATTACTTATGTTAATATTCAAAAAAAATTTCACGTCCCTAAGATCAAAACTCAATTAGTTATCACGAAATTAAAAAATTTAAAATAACAGAAATCGTAATTTTGCCGATTTTTCATCATTTTTTTGTAGTTTTTGCCCTCCCACGGAAAAACTTTTGAGAAATTTGAAAAATGAGCTAAATAAAGTACCAACTAGACACGATTTGCAACCAAAAGAATACCCTACTTGTGGTAATCGGACCATTATTTCTACCCGAAAAAGTGTTTCATACATCAAAAAAAAAAAAATCTTTGTAAAACCAATACACTCTTTGTTTCGCTCAGAATCTAAAATGATAATACAAAATACACTGTGTTGTACACTTGTTCCGTCGTAGTGTCGTGAAATAAAATAGATATTTTAATAAGTGATTAAGATTTAAATTTGCATTATCAGTTTTCACTTGTTTTAGCGATGCATAAACTTGTTGTCTAAACTAATGCGTATCAGTAAACAGTCTGTAAACATTTTACTTTCCGTACCTGTCACGATTATAATATGTTCTTGATGAACGATAACATTATTCATTAGTTTATTTCGTAAATGTTTTGATAGAATGCTCAACGAAATAATTAGATAACGATGTTCCATCAAACGATTCTTTAATAATATATGTAATCTACATTACGTATAAAACGGGGATGCGTGTGTAAATAGCACCCTAAAAACTTAGCACCTTACCACAATACGAAAATAGTTAATACCACGTATGTTATATTGCGTAAACTCATAATTTTAAGGGGCATGACTTATTACCATAAATATATTGTTCTTATGTTATGTCGATTTATGAATCATATCAGATATCCTAGTACACTATTTATATATTATTATTATTATTATTGTCATACAACATGGGCGTGCTCAGGGGGGGGGTAGGTTTAGGGGGTTCTAACCCCCCCTCATGGATACTTGACAAATATATCATATGTATTAACTATTTTTATATAACTATAATTATTGTATTTCCCAATTTTAGAGTGTATTTTTTATAACAATTGATTTATTTATTAGGTATCATTTTCTCTTTAACAGTCTATGTTATTTGATATTAGTGATAGCATTGATTATAGATAGTATCTATAATCAATGGTGATAGTAATAATTATTATTCTAAAACCGTGGTAACTACCAGCTACTAACAAGTACCATAGAATAAACTCTATTAATAGATTATATTCTATAATCAATGCAAGTACCTACAATTTATGTAGAATCATAAGTACAAGTATCATATTTTGAGTTTTGAAGTAGTTTTTATTTACGATCAAAATGTCACATAATAAAATTACCAACTTTTTTACAATTACATCAACGAGTGTTGGTGCTATTGCAGCCGATACACTAAAACGAAAACATGAATTGGAAACGGAAAATAGTCAAATTATCAATAATCAGGAAATGTAATAATTTTGAGATTTTTGATTTATAATTAGTTAGTGTTTGTCATGTTAAAGTCTTTATTCTTTGCATGCTATTATATTACATTATTCTTTATCATGGATGTACATAAAGTGTATGGCTGTCTAACAAGTAGTTAAATATTATTATTTAATAGTTATCAATATTCATTATTATGAATTGCAATTAACATACCTATAAACATTATTTATAAATACTAGGAAATACTTAATGCTTTGCCATTATTTTAATTTTATTTTTGCATTGTCATGTTTTATCAAAGTTGGAAAATGTTGTACCTCTTACAAAAAAAAAATGATATTGGCTTGATTCTGAATCGCTGCTTATCTGATAATGAAAAAAACATAATAAGTATTCTGCTAAATGCTATTTCCTAACATGCACTGCATCAATAATTATATTTTTAGGTATTAACACAATTATGGTCACCTCCAGCAAATTACTTGTTTTCATTGCTTAATAATAATGCCAAAAGAAATATAAAATTTGTATAAAATATTAATAATTTTTAGCCATAATGAACATTATTTTTGTTTCATTAGCTTTTATTTTCATATGGTTTACCGTTGTGTAAACTTTTGCAAAAAGTCAATCTTGACTTAAAAGAAGCAGTGGATCTAGCTAAAGTTACTGTTGCTACTATTCAAAGTTTACGCGGAAATATAATTGAAGAGTTTAAACAATTGTTTAAAGAAGCTGAGGTAAGTTAATCAAATATATTATAATATTATATATTTTTTAATTCAATTAATGAAAAAAATATTGCTATAGAAAATGGCTAATGTATTAGATATTACCATATCAATAAAACGTTTGAGTAAAAAATGCACAAAACGAGCCAACCCTTGTATTAATAATCCTGAAGACTATTATAGGGTTACAATAGCTATACCATACATTGATTTATTTATACAACAGTTAAATGAGCGTTTTTTATGTCACATAAATATACTTAAAGGTTAGTACCTAACTAAATTTATTTTTTATTAATATATACTAATTTTGAAAAATTGTTTCTAGGATTTCAATGTTTGTTTTCGGGATTATATTCATATGATTTTAGTGAACTTATTCAATTTTATCTCGACACTGACATTCAAATTATTAAAGCAGAGTTAAATTTATGGCATGCAGTACTTCAGAACAATGAACAACATCCTAAAAGTGGGTTGGAAGCATTAAGGAAATGTTTCCAAATATTCATTTCTTAGTTCAAATATTATGTACTTTACCAGTGTCCACAGCAACCCCAGAACGAACGTTTTCGTGTTTAAAACGATTGAAAACTTATCTAAGAAGCACAATGACAGAAGTAATTTTCTCAAACTTAAACTTAATAATTAAAATGATGCAATATTAAAATTACAATTTGTTTTCAGACACGACTTAATGGACTGACAATGTTGGCTGTTCACACAGATATACCACTTTCGGCCAAAGAAATCCTTGACGAACTTGCAAAAAAACCTCGTAAACTAGACTTTGTTTTATAATTTTTATTTAATAAATATTTTATGCTACAAAAATGATGCATTGTTTACTTATATTTTTTACATTTTAATTCATATAATTTATTGATTATAATATTGTATTAAAAAAAAATTAAACCCCCCCCATTTAAAATTCCTGAGCACACCTCTGTCATACAACTATAATTTATAACATTAAAAACTACATTTAATTATTTGATAATTAAAATATACATTTTTAAAGGAAAAAAAATTTATATTTATTATTTGTTACTTGTTACTTGTTAATACCTGTTTGCCTATAAGACAAATATGCGGTCGGTAGTCACACAGTTCGAGGTGAAATTTGACCATGAACAACCCTCTCGATTTTTTTTTGGAGGAGTCTTAAATCAAAGATAATTACACGCACTATAACATATTAAAATTTTGGTTAGAAGAAACCTACATTTTGGCTTTCATGGTAATAACGTGGTAAAAAATTTTGGTTGTTCTAGTCGTTTAATACAGAAGTATGCAATTAGTAGCACATCGTGTTAATAGATTGCTTTCATACATTTAATTTATGTAATATTCTTATTATATTATTATAAATTATTTAGAACACAATAACATATTAACTGTGGTGGTTTTATATTGTTTTTTAGGGAAAAATTACAAATATAATAATAATAAGCAATATTTGCTTCTATAATATATTGTACACTCAAATTTGTTATTATTTGTCTTATTATTTTTAAATATAATAATATAATTATACAAAATAATTTATCATTGCAATTAATTGTATTGATAATTGGTCCTTTCTTAATAGTTATAAGCTAATAACACTTAATATCTATATTAATATTATAAGGATGATGTAGCTAAGAAATAGTTTTAATATTATCCCAAATCATAGGTTAATCGTTTATGTGTATCAATAAAACAGATAAAAATATTTTATAAATACTTATTTGCACTAAACATATTTCATAACTATTTATGTTTGGTATGCACATGAAGACACATGTAATAGGAGACGGCAGTCTTGTAAAAAATACTTTTGAAAAAGTATTTTAATACTAATATTTAAATTGGAATAAATTTGTATTCTAAATACTTTTAAAATACTTAAAAAAAAGTATTTTATGAATACTTTCAAAATTTTAAAGTATTTGAATAAAAATACTCTTTCGTTAATATTAAATATGTTCTATATCGTAAATATCTACTAAGTTTACCCAATTGAATATAACTAATAGTTACTTTACATGAAAAATACTTGTTATTTTCATAACCTTCAGTCCTGATGTACATTCCAATGTACATTGCTAAAAAATGGCAAGGAAATGTGTAAAAATTATGAAATTTTCATAGTAGCTTAATTTTATAACGTATACAAATAAAATGTAAAAAAAAAAATTTTTCAGAAAATTAAAAGTGAGGATTGAAAGGGTTAATTGCATTATATGTTACAAAAATTTGAAACATACTAAATAATATTTAATTTTTTTTTTAATAATATAACTACGTAACATAAAAAATAAAATAATAAATACTATTACATCAATTAAGTTATGTCTAATTGTCAACACAAAATTTTTTATTGCTTTTCATCATCATTATTTTTTCAAAATTGGAATCATTCATCTTTCCTCTTTTTTTTTGATAAAACACAAGTTCCAATACTAAAAATCCTTTCAATGGATGCACTTCATGGAAGGGGGGTGTTGTATTTTATAAAAACTTTTTTCAATATTGTTGTATTATTTAATACATTAATTTTTTTTGTTGGACTCTTATTCAAATATTCAGCGAGTTCATTTTCAATAGTTATATTTTCGCTTTTTTTATATGTTCAGGAAAAAAAAAAGAATTATGTTTATCCAAATCATTGTCTTGATCACTACCACTAGATTTGTTATCGTTAAATTCCTCAACAAGATTGTTATGCATTTCAGTCATTGCATCCTTCAAAAGTGAAATGGCCATATTTTTTTTATTTCATTTTTTATCCAGGCAGTCTTAAAAGATGTATGACTGACTAATGTTCAATGGATATAGATATTAATAATTAATGGATTATTAGCGTTTAACGGTAAAATATACACTACACACTACTTTATAAATTAAATTATAGTAATTTTTATAAAAGTAACACCAATGATCACAAAATGTATTTTAAAACAAATGTTTATAATCGTCAATCATCATAATATCTTAAATCTACATATATTATACTCGTACTGTTATGAACTTACGAACATTAAAGATTAAACATTATGCTTTGTGTAATAGGAATAAAATACCTATTAACTATTTTAAACTATAATAGAAAAAGAGAGGGTATAAGACAAAACTCAAAAATTGACAAACTAAAATAGGAACCGTGAATAATATTTTATAGATTTATAGTTTAATGCTAATAACATTGATTATAAAAACTAAAAAAGTAAAGATAAGTGGGGATGTCGTTTGTGAACGTTCCTCCTTCGTCTTTTCGGTCCTCGGAGAAATTAGTGATTTATTATACTTAAGATTTGAATGCAATGCTATTGCATTAGAAAATACGATTCTGAACGAAACTCAATATATTACAATATGTTATACTAATAATCCATTCCAAAATTTTACCACGTGTATAAATTACGAATGTAAATATTTCAAATAAATTTTAATTTCCTACGATCAAAACTTATTTAGTTATTAAAAAATAAAATAATGAAACTGTAATTTCGCCGATTTTCAAAAATTCTTACTTTATAAAGTTATGAAAAAAAATTGTCAGTCACGATTTTCAAAATATTTTGTAAAAACATTAAGTCGTATATGTCTAGACTTTGACAAAATTTTAAACCAATAAACTAAAAATTGCAGGAAATATTAAACGTTTTTATAAAAAAAAGACAAAACTCTATAATTAGTCAGAAAATCAACCATTTGTTTCTGAATTTTTTTGTAATGAAGTTCACCTAAGTTAATACTCATAAAAATTTTCAAGACACTATTGATTAAAACTCAATTAGTTATCATGAAATTAAAAAATTTTAAATAACAGAAACAGTAATTTTGCCGATTTTCCGCCATTTTTTGGTAGTTTTTCCCTCCTAAGGAAAAGCTTTTGAGAAATTCGAAAAATGAGCTAAATAAAGTACCCACTAGATCTACTTATACCCTACTTGTGGTAATCGGACCATTATTTCTACCCGAAAAAGTGCCTTCATACATAAAAAAAAAAAAAAACATCTTTGTAAAACCAATACATTCTTCGCTTCGCTCTGAATCTAAAATAATACTAAATAATCAATGTTAATAATATTAAATATAATAATTTACTAAAAGTAATAATATAGTCATATTATGAGGGTATATTGTATAACCATACAGACATATTATAGTCATTAACTACAAGACTACAACTTACAACACAATATTAATAGGTAGATATAATTATATACGTTAATATTAGTTATTACTGGAACGCGGTAATGGCACACGAGAAACTCAGTTATATCTCATTTACATGATAAAAATAAAAATATCTAAATATTATACAAAATAATACAAACGACAAACATACAATAAAATGATATAGAAATATAAATAATGTTTGTGATATATTTATAGATAAACAGTCACATTTTTCATTTTTATAATTTTTTTTTTCTAGTGTACTTTATATTTCATGTAAACTGGCGAGTTTCATTTTTGTTTTAATTATAAACATATTATAAACTACTACACTCGCTCAAAGAGAGGCAAGTACATAATTTTATACATTTAAATATATTGAGTAGTTAGTTTGTAAAATACCCCTTTTACCATATCTGTATCATCCTTTACCGATACCCCCTTTTATTTTTATTTTTTCCAAACTACTACATATGGCGCCCAACTAGGTACTATTAGATATAAACTTTAACTCAACTAGATATTATTAACATAAGAATAACTAGATATCTCGTTTACAAAATATAATTCTGTATTGCATTGGCTTTCATCATTTACACATAAGCTTGATCATTACTTAAATATATGTTGGATTAAATCTTCGCCGTCACTAGGTAGCTGACGCAAGGGCTTTTGAGGACATATTTGAATCAACCAATGTATTTAAGCGGTCGCTAGTAATTAGACACTCATCACCTGTACAGAATTATTTATAGTGATGTTCAAAAGTAACATTACAAAGGCCTCTTTCGTTCACAGTAACCAACAAGGCGTGGAACTGGTTCGAATATCCGTTTTCCTTTGAAAATATAAAATAAACGAGGTATCTGATTTAAACAAATCTTTTCTAACAATTATACTACAATACTTAAAACCACAACTTATAACATTACATATCGATAACATATAATATTTTAAACATATATATTTACATATAAAAAAAAAAAAAATCCACATATAATATATAAATAAATATAAAATAAAAATATGCACATGAATAATTTTTTTTTATCTTACCAAAATAAATATAAAATTGAAATTTTTATGGATGAATTAACTATTGACGATCTAGAAATAGAACACTTTAATAAAGTAACACAAACATCATGGGCTCATAAAGCTAATTTAAATAAAACCAAAGAAGAATTAATTAAAAGAAAACTAAATACTGACAGAAATTTAGCAGATCTTCGTAGTAGGTTTATAAGATATCAAAGGATAAGAGATAAGAGGATAAGGATAAGAGATCAAAGGCGATTGGATCCCTACAGATTTTCAAAATAATATTTACGAATCAGCACAACTTGACAATATAAAAATGACAGACAAAACTCCTAATGCGTTATACATAGTAGCAAATTATAATAATGAAGATATACAAGTTACAATTGACAAAGGCGAGAATATAAATTGTATTAGACCAGATTTAATCGATTTAAAAGAAATAAATACAACACACAAATACCAATTATCAGGACCAGACAATACTCCATTAAAATTTTTAGGAACCACAAATATAAAATTACAAATCAATAGTAAAAAATATCAAATACCAGTATGTGTAATCGAAAATTTAGGAAGCACAATAATTTTAGGTAACGCATTCTTAGATGAAAATAAAGACGAAATTATATATGCTGAAAGAAAATTAATTCTAAATAATAATATCGAAACACAGTTAATGAATAAAACATTTTCTTTAACAGTAAAAATAGTAGATAAAAATATAAAACAAGAACAAATTCAAGTACAAAAATCATATAAAATAACTGAGACTTCTACAAATATATTTGATATCCCATCTGAATATTCATTAACTATTTGCGTTTCCACTAATTTAAAATACAATACAGAAACACTTAACAAATTAACTCAAAAATATGGAGACATGTACTATATATTAAAAACTATAGATTTAACACCAGGCAATATAACTACAATCAATACAACCAACAGAACAATACATTATTTAATAATAAAAGACAAACATAATTCACCCACTTTCTATTTAGATATACATGAAACACTAACTAATTTAAAACAAACAGCTATTATAGAAGATCACACACTTATAGCATTATCATAAAATGATTTTATTAACACACATTTAGATTGAAAGTAATAAAAGATATAATTTATGAAACATTTATGGACACAAATATAATGTACTAATTTGTTCAATAAATAAAAAATAAAAAGTAATCACATCAAATACAAAAAATATAAATAATATTACTAATATAAAAAATACAAGTAATAATACAAATATAAATAAAATTAAAACTACAGCTGATAATGATGCATTTATAGAAATATTTTCAAATTATAAACCCGGTGAAAACGTTACATCTGATGGAAATGTTTAATGCTTTAATGAAATGTTTTATCTGATGGAAATTGTGGTTTATATGCGCTAGTTAATGCAATTAATGACAATAAAAACAATAAAATAATAACACTAGTAAATATATTACAATTATTAAACTTATCTGAACTTCCTAATTAACTGGTGGCATGATGACGAATTAGCATCAATAGCCAACAACTATGGATTCGAAACATATATATATATTCCGATAAAACAAAATACGGATATATTTATGGAACAGGCCAAAGATCACACATAATACTATATATTTTTAATAATAATACACATTAGTGTCCAGGAACACTTATAAAAAATAATAAAAGATCAAATAAAATTCCAAAACACATAATACATACATACAATTATATATCTTTAGATAAAATAATAAAAATGCTTATAAAAGAAGAAAATATAAATAACATAAGTATAGCATTAAAACAACAAATATATGACAATGAAGGCACATAGATAAAAATATCGGAACGCCTAACACTAGAGCAACACAATGAAATGATAAAACTGATAAAACACTATTTACATTTATTTTCATCGGATTTAACACGCATTATACAAGCAAAAGTCGAACCTTGTGAAATTAAACTTAAAACAAATATTAAAAAACCGAAATTTCACCCACCATATAGAATATCACCTTCACAAAGACAAGAATTAAAAAATCAATTAGATAAATCAGTACAAGCAAATATTATACAACTTACAAAATCTAATTTCACTTCACCGCCATTTTAGTTAAAAAGAAATCATTAGAGGAATTAAAATTAGTAAAGAAAAAATATATTAATGAATACAAATAATACAGAAACAAAACCATAATAAATCACACCAACTAACACATTATGAACCAAATCAACTTGTATTAGTTAAACTCCCATTCCAAGAACAAAACAAAACTTCAAAATTAGCACCCAAATATAGAGGTCCATGTAAAATAATTTCAAAAGTTAATAAAGTAAATTATATCGTAGAACTCGAATTAAATAAAAAATCAACCAAAGATATAATTCATATAAGACAATTAAAACCATATTATGAAAGAGATTCAAACGAAATAAAAAATATCACTATATAATAAAACATTAATTTAATTTAAATGCAAAAATAATTTAATTATAATTGAACATTTACAAATATTATATACAATTATATTTATATCTATAACACTAATACTAATCATATAATCCTTTAATCACTAAACATTATTTTATTCTATAATTATTATATCATACAAATTACACTAACATTTATAAAACAAATAGACAAACCACAATCATAATCAATATAAAAAAAAACATTCAAGTCGCACAAAATAAATAAGAATCAAGAAGAATGATCAACTAATTATCTATATATTCAATTTTTGCTTTATAGATTAATGTTTGTAATGCATAAGTAAATAATGAAACATTTAAAAAGAAAGAGAATAGCAACACAAATATACATATATCTATATAAAAAAAAAACATAGTCGCATAAAAGGCTATACATATATCATACCTATTATAAATATATAAAAAAAAAATTATATTAATTTTGTATAATTCATATCGATGAATACTTATTGATTTTATATAATACATAACAAAATATATTAACTATGTAAAAAAAAAGAAAATTATTAAATTTGTAAAAAATTATAAAATCTATGTATATTAAATGTTTAATAAAAAAAAAAATAATAATAATAATAATCTTTTACATAATTTATAAAAAAAAACATATATCAGATTTATATAGATAATATACCTAAGTATATTAAAATTTAATTTAATTTTTATATAAAAAAAAAATGTAATATTAATATTATATAATTGTAATTCAGTAGAAAATACAAAATTTGTATAAAAACTTTTCAATTTACACTAATAAAAAAAAAAAATTATGTTAAATCAATATTTATCCTAAATTTAATTTCAACATCACGCAAGACAATCAACTACACTTATTCAAGAAGAAAAATTCACAAATAAAGCAATCTTATCATATCACTATAGTACGCAGAATACACATTGAATTATCTTATAAACAGTGAACCATAACAAACGACAAAACGTTTATTGATCACAAAAATGTAATAACAATATCTCTCGTAAAAAAACACATGAATTTCAAAAAAAAAAACAGAAAATTATGAATACAAAATCAAATAAACCTTTCATATGAAGAAGAAAAACAACAAAAACTCAAGAAATCAATACAAAAATCCTTTTTTTATCTTATTTATATATCATTATCCTATAAAAAAAAAAAATGTAAAAATTGGAAAGTTAAATAACATATTAAACCAACATTGTTAAATTATATATTAATTATAGTATCATTATATTATATTATAAAATTATACCTACTACATTTATATTTTAAATATACAATTATTTTATACAAATTGCAAATATTATTATATAAATTATACTATTTATACTTATATACATATTTACTTAATAATATTGAATACAACTATATTATTTTATAATTATTATACTATTCAACTAACATATTATTATTTTTGTTTATCACATCAGTAATTAATCAAGATTTCATATTATATTCTTGTACTTTTTCACAATATATGTTTACAATCTACTTACATTTATATTATATTCACCACTTAAGTGAATATCACCAATTAATATTATAGATAATAAACTAAACTTATTATAATAGATGAACATGGAATATCACAGTAATGTATTGAGTATTATTAAATATAATTGTAAACATCCGGACCATCGGAAGTATAGAATAATAATTATTATAATAGAAAAATTACATTCATTAAAAAATAAAAATTAGATACGTAAAATACTACAGTATAATAATTATATCAAATTTAATTATCAATAAAAAATGATGAAATAATTAATGATGACCTTTGAATCAGAGTAAAAGCATTAGGAAAAGAATAAATTTGCTCAGCTCGCCGCTCTGTTTCAATGTGATTTCTACACCGTCACATTGATACTCTGTCTCATAAACAGTGGCGTATTTATATGCAGGCACTATAGGCACGTGCTTACAGCGGCAAATTTTTTAAGGGATTTTTTTTTTTTTATATTGATTGTATTGCATATTGACTCGATGAGACTTCTTATATTTATAAAATACTCTAATAGTCACTACAGCCATAGATTAAATATACATATTTATGTTAAATTATATTTATCTGTATATTTAATCTATACTACAACCCACGAGATTATTTTTAATTATTAAAAACAATTGCATTGGTTGGAAATAAAATTCGAATTTATTAATATTCAAAGTTTCTTATAGTCATTTAACTGGAAAATACATGCCACAACCGTTGAAAAATTGACCTGTAAGCTATCCATAGTACATATTACATTATTACATACTATGTCAATAATAACGTAATCTAATAATATCAACACTCGATTCTACGAATACTTTACTTGAGAAGTGATAATTTATTATAATTCAGTCTGTGGCCTGGGCAGTACGGGCGTGCTGCAAGTGTCGAGTGCGTACCGCTGTGCAACTGTATCGCCGTTTTTCGTAAATATTCAATTTATTTTGTGAACATGAGTACAAAAAGAAAACGGTTAAGTGACCGTTAATAAAAAAAAAAAAATTGTCAAATTAAAAAATTATAAGCTGTAAAATGTTTTAAATAAAACACAAAAATTGACTGATATTTTTAAAAATCCAGGTTCTACTTCTGATGGTTGTAGTGCTAATAATAAAACTATGACATAGTAACATTATGTGAAAAACGATTGGGTACTTGGTCCAATCAAACTGATGATAAGTTGAATACTTTAGCACTATTCTCGATGTAGAGAATGAAATGTTAAACGAATTGAATTGCGAAGATTTAATTGACACATTTGCAAGAACCAGATGTCGACATAAATCGATCATCTAATAAGTAAATAAGTAATTTATTATGTATTAAATTTTGAATGTACCTATACTGATATTTTTTTATACCCTTATTTTTTCTGTTTTTAAACTCTAATTATAATGTTTTTGTATTTATAAAATATTAATAAAATTTGTTTTGCATACCAAGCTAATTGTAATTAAGGGCGACAATTTTCTATAGGCCTACAAGCGGTAAATATATAAATACGCTTCTGCTCATAAAGTAAATTAACATTAAATATAATATTTGAAACCCTAACATAATTCTTAAACATATTCACACTGTGGTACTTTACATTTCGTAACATTCAACAAATTAATATAAAGTGTTTTATTATTATTTATTTTAATCTCAATATATATCCAATATCTAAAATTATAAAGTTATCTAATAGGTATCGACTACCATACCCGCTCAAAGAGAGGTAAGTTCATAGTTTTATACATTTAAATATATTGAATAGTTAGTTTGTAAAATACCCCTTTTACCATCTTTTTATCATCCTTTACCGATACCCCCTTTTATTTTTATTTTTTTCAAACTACTACACTATATAGTATAATATGATATATTACATAATTTAGTTACATAAACAATTTTTAAAATTAATAAGATTTTTACGTATGTTTCACTTTTTTAAGAATATTTTCTTAAGATAACTGTTAAAGTACAATTACAGTCCATAGTTTATTTAGAATAAGATGAAAAGTTATTTTGGACTACTACTATCCAAAATACACATACATTTTTAAAATTAATATTTAGGTTTTATTTAATTTTTCTATTTCAAATGCTTAATTAAAATAAATGGCACAATTTATTTATGATTATGCTCCTATTACATTTTCACACTGTAATAACCAAAATTGTAAATTATATTGAGCATTATTAAGAAATAATTATTATTGGTGTAACCCAATCCTTCCCAAAAAGATAAGATTAAAAAATGCGTAAAAGAAAGAGAAAATAATTGTTGCTTGTACATTAGTTTTTTTAATTTAAAATAATATTTGATTAATTCTATACATCCAGCGAAAAAGGTAGTAACTCAATTTTTTTTGTTTTTGAGTTACGACTTTTAACACTGCATTCTGATAAAGGATTTTTTTCTTTATCGACTATAATAAACGGATACGGAATGAATATACGGAAATATTGTATTTCCATCTATCTCACAGAGATAATAAAATAATATTAAAATAAAATAAAAATAGAATAAGAAATTTATTTTGAATCTTATTTTGTTCCTCCTGACCAATTGCAGACAAAATGGAGTTACTATCTTTTTTGTTGGATGTATCGAATTAAATAATTATACTAGTTTTAAAATACAGATTTTTTGAATTTTTTAATAGAGTATTAAATCAATAATTAAATAATTAAATAATAATATGTATTAATTATAAAAAGCTGACTTAAAGTCATAGACCTAGTTCTCCTCTTTCTTTTGATACCAAATTCGTTTTGTTAGGATAATAATTAAATATTAAGTAATATTGAAAATACAATTATGTGTATTTAGTATTCACAAGCTATTTATTGTTTTGTAATGTGTGGCGTTCATCATATTGTAATATTATTATTTCTAAAGTGATGAATATAACGTTTAAAATGATTGGCATTATGTAAATTATGTAACTAAAACAAAAAAAAAGGAAAATTAATAATATCATTAAACAAAACAAAACATTAAACGAAATATTATTAAATTATTATTAAATAACGTAAATATATTAAAACGTTTTTGCTTTATTAGAACATTATTATTAAGACATAAGGTACCTAGGTCATAATAGAACATATTTGATTTTTTTTTTTAATTTTAGTTAGATTAATAGTCACGAAATACCTATATTAATTTATTGGTTTTAATAATATATTAACAAATTATTATGTGCTATATTGTTTACAATAAGTATGCATTATAATATTTTATAAACTATTAAGAGATAACTATATATATTTATATTTATATTTATACTTATATCACAGATTATATATAAACATGGTTATAATAATAAACACGTTTTTCTAGGCTGAAAAATATTATAATAAATAATCATTTATTATAGATTTTGTATTTATAAATTCCATCAAAAAGATATAAACCTAATATACATTTACATTATAATGAAATAGTAATTTCAGATAATTTGAATTGTTGAAATAGAAATATTAATATTAATGGAGTAATCAGATTAAAAACAACAATTTATATAGAAGATGATGATTTATATGATTTATATTTATATGATGAGTTATAGGCTGTAGAAGTATGGGCAATAGGCCAAATGATTTTAATATTAATATTTTTATTTTATTTTACTAATATTTTATACACATTATTTTTGAAAGATAAGACGAAGAATATTTCAATCATGTTTTGTATTTTGTAGTTATATTTGCAATGTGAGAACTGAGAAGTCAAATAAATTTTAGATATTTGTAATTGTCTATATTTTACCATATTATATTGTATATACGTTCTGATTTGGTTTGTTATTTTCCAATAACATAAACAACTGAAACAATGTTATTTTGAATCTAGAGTAAAAAGTTGCCAGACGTCCTGTAATGATATTACATTAGAAAATATGATTCTGAGCGAAACTTAAAAACTGTACTAGTTATCACAAGATATTTAAAATCAGACAGAAACCATAATTTTGCCGATTTACAGTCATTTTTTTGGAGGTTTTATTCTTTAAAAATGTAGTCAGTCATAATAATATGTTATAATATAATAAAGTATAATGTTATAAAAACTAAAAAAATATGTTTATGTATTATTGCTTTTTGCAAAAATATCAATGTTTTTTAACTAAAATACTTTTATTTTTTTTTTATAAACCCTAACTTCTGTGGACATGTTAAAAAAAGTATTAGTTTAACCCCCGCTCATCATAGAAAAATTCCGAGCACTCCTCTGAAACCAATATTATTTTTAACGTATGCGATTTTTTTCGATTTCTCATATTATTGTTATTATTATTATTATTATTATTATTATTATTATTATATTATTAAATTGTTAGAAACATAAAGATGTAATATACTATATTCAAATACTTGTATAATTCATTTTATAGCTAATATATTTGTATGTAAGTTAGTTAAATTAAATTAATATAATCATTATATTATTATAAATTAGAATTGCTTAATTATATAAAGTCTACTTTTATTTGATAATTATTATGTATATAATATTAGGAGAGTATTTTTAAAAGTATTTATAAATGTTTTTTAAAAAAATTTATCTAAATTAGAAGGAATATACAGAATTATTTGTAAAAGTGAAGGGTTTTCTATCACCTTGACTAATGTCAAAATATATAGTTTTTAAGTTGTATATATTACACAAATAGAAACACATTATAAAAAATCAGACTATTATAAATTCCTTAAAAAAATAATACACAATGTAATTTTTAATTTTTAGATTAAGTATGATACATAATAAAATTCTTATATAATTAATCATGATTTATATCCATACAGTTTTTAGAAATAAGTTAATTATAGAGAGTGATTTATCCATAGTGAAATGCAAATGAGACCTCAATTTATAACATCCGAACAAAGGGTTAGTAATTTACTAAGTGGTGTATTTAGTGTATGTATCCTGGGAATTAAACCAACAAAAAACAATATTTTATTTATTTACTTAACCTAATACTTTTAAATAATTTAAAATCTATTTAAACAAAATAAAATATAAACGTATTTGTTATTAATGTATAATATTATATAATTATAGTTAAAAGTAATAACAAATTTGAGTTTACAATATGATATAGGAGAAATTATTGTTTATTATTAATATACGATGTGCGACTAAATGCATGCATCAGTAAAACTAGAACATAGTAGTGTAACAACCAACGATAACTTTATCTCAGATATTATAGAATTAAAACCAGAATGTAGGTTCGTCCCTCCGAAAATTTTGATACGATAAAGTACGTTCAATTATCATTGATTTAAGACCCCCCACAGAAAAAATCGAGAAAGTGTTCATGGTCAAATTTCAACTCGAACTGTGTAACTACCGACCGCACATACTTCATACAGGCAAACAGGTATTTAGTAAAAGCGATATAGTTTTACCTAACCTAAGCAATAATATTTTTTTCATTACTATAGGTAAAAATGTATGTATATTTAAATAATAAATTAATAAAATAAAAAATAAACTAATATAAAACCGACCGAATATACGACATACCCAATAATAATATAGGAATCGACAAATTTTTTCGTCGTTTTT
>CM023361.1:522898-544540 GCA_013282895.1 Eriosoma lanigerum
AAGTTTGCCTTCAAACACTATCTCGATTGTATACAATTCCAAATGTACCTGTTATTGATTGCTTTCATAAAATTAGGCAACAAGTGAAATGCTATATGCAAATGGCATCAATGTCATCTAATACATATGAACTCCGAAATGTAATTATTTATATTATTTTTAAGTTCATAGATAGTAATAACTTTAGATAATTAATTTTTATTAGTGCTTAGAAGATATTGAGAGAACAGATATAAAAGTTTTCGAAAAAGAAATGACTGCAGAATTCTTTGTGCTAAAAGGAATGCTTTATGGAGGAATCGGTAATTTTTTACTAAAATCTATAATATATAGGACATGTTATATTATGTACTCAAAATAATTATAATTTTTTTTTTTTTTTTTTAATACAGGTGATTCTCAAAAAACAAATGACGCTTTTACAGCAGCTTTAATAATAAATGATTCTTTGGCAAAAGCTTGGGCACTCTGGGGTGAGTATATGGAAGAAAATTTTATTAAATTTTATCCAAAAACAATGGAAACCGGTGTAAATGCAATCACATGTTTTCTTCATGCCTGTTGTCAACAAAATGAGTCTAAATACCGAAAATATTTAGCTAACGTTTTATGGCTATTGACTTATGACGATAAAGAATTTTCATTACTTAGTACAGTTGATAAATATTTCAATGAAGTTCCATCAGCATTATGGTTACCTTGGGTACCACAACTATTAACTATATTGGAAAACGATGGAGGATCTTTATTACAAAATCTATTAATACAAGTAATAAATAAATACTTGAATTAAAAACAATTAGGAAAATATATCATTAATTGATTTATAATATTAAGGTTGGAAGATTGTATCCACAAGCTGTGTATTTTCCAACAAGAACATTATATTTAACTCATAAAATTGAATACAAAGAACGATGTAAAAGTTCTGAATTATTAGCTTCAGCTAACAATCAATCTCAAACTAATGATACAAGTACAACACAAAGTAATAAATAATAATAAATTAACTATAAATGTAAAATTAACTAAAAAGTAATTTATAGATTCTACAACTGTTCAAAACACAGGGTTAACTGATTCTTTAAGAGCAACACCAGCAATGGTGCGTTTATCTAAAGTATTGCATCAGCAACGTAAAGTACATCCGACAATTGTGCTAACGTTAGAATGCATAGCTGATCAGGTAAAATACATTATATATTGGTTTCACATTCACTTTATTATTATATTACTTTAATTTAGCCTATAGGTTTAATTTTCATGCAAAATATGAATTCAAAATTATAAAAAAGGCTCATAGACATAACTATAATTTTATAGTAAGAAGGGTTAAGGACCAATATTTACATATAAGTTTTATTAATCACACATATAAAAACTTAAAAACAGCAAAATATTTTAGGAAGAACTAAAAATGGTTTAGATAAAGCTAAACCCTTCCAAACCCCCCCCCACCATATTAACTAATAAGATTAATTAATATAATATAAAATTGAATCATTTATGTTAGAAAAATGATATAAATGTTAATTCAATAAATAATAAATATATTTTTTTGTGTCAGTAAATTTGAAAAATAAATAAAAATGATTTGATAAAATGTCTATTTGTTCATAGTAGGAATAAATAATGTTAAAGTTTTTTATCATTTTTAGATGAGTTGGTTGAGAGAAAATTGGTATGAAGAAGTATTGAAGCAACTTCGTCTTGGATTAGCAAAATGCTATAACAATGCTTTTGACAGTTGTGGATTTGTTACAGATGCCCAAATAACACCTCACACTTTAAATTGTATTAAGAAATTAGTATCAACATTTGGAATTGGAATAGGTAGTATTTAAAAATTAGTTAAATACTTGTCATGTGTTAAAAACACATATACTTTATTTGCAGAAATGTTAGCGAGTAATATGGCCGCTATTAATGCTACTGAAGAATCACTCTCAGGATCCAATTCTGAAAGTTTAGCTAAAAGGGCTCAAACAAATATACAAGATCCTGTTTTACAAAAAATGAAACAACAATTTTCTATTGATTTTGATTTTACATTACCTACAGCCATGAAATTACATAATATGATTTTAAAAATGAAAAAATGGATAAAAATATTAGAAGCCAAAATCAGTCTTTTACCAAAGTAATATTTGTTAAATGAATAAGTATTTGTTCATAATTTTTAAAATTTTAACTGTTTAATTTTTATAGATCTTTTTTAATTGAAGAAAAATGTAGATTTCTTAGCAATTTCAGCCTTCAAACTGCTGAAATTGAAATTCCTGGTGAATATTTACTTCCAAAGGTAAGATTTATAATTTTTAAAACAATTTCTATTAAATTATAATAGTTTTAAAATGGAAAAACAAAATTTAATTGTATCATTTTTATTATAATTATTTTATATTAATTTGATTACCAACTCTATTAACTTTTTAAATTATTTTTATTCTTCTTTTTAATACACCTTACACTTCCAACTAGTTTAATCTCCTACCTCTTCATCATTCTCTCTCTCCTTCTCTAATCTAACTTTCTACATTAATTTCCATAAAATGAAATACCAATTCTCACTGCCTCTGAATCAATCATCTCTCTTCTTAATATGTCTGAACCATCAGTCTATTCTTTTTTATTTTCTCACAATTTGTGTAACTCTTACTTTTACCCTCATGTATTCATATTTCATTTATTTATTTATCTTCTCTGGTCACTCCAAACCAGTGATATAGTTTGAGAGGGAATGTTCTACCATATCTGAAAACTACCCAAACCAAAAATATTTAAATTATGGATTAAATTTAGCACACAATTCTAGGTTTATTTCTTTATAAATAACTACAACAGAATAAATTTAGCTTTAATTATTAATAATAATAACAATTACCCTTTATATTTTTAATTAGTTATAAAACTGCTTTTCATACCTGACCACTAGTATCAGTAAAATGCAACAAACAAAATAGTACTTAATTTACTATTGTAGCTGATGATGGTAGCTATAGTATTATTGACTTTTTATAAGCATTTTATACTTTTATCATGCTGCATAGTGTTGCCGCGTTACCTACCTATTAATCTGACGATATATTGTCCGGACACATATTTTCATCATTATTAATACTGTCAACATTAGGTAAATTACCTTTTGCATATCTAATCACTGATTTACTATATACCTCCGCTTATACCTTGTTCCAACATTAATAACATTTCATAATTCTATAAACGATCAAGTCTAATATTAGTTAATTACAAATAACAAGCCAATTTGACATATTTGTGAAAATTTTAAAATTAAATGATTGTGATATATGTACAGAAAAGTATCAATAATTATATTTGCTTACAGCATTCACATTATTATGTAAAAATTGCTCGTTTTATGCCAAGTGTTCAAATAGTTGAAAAATATAACACATCAGCCAGAAGATTAGTTATGCGTGGCGATAATGGTAAATTATATTCCTATCTAGTGATGCATGATGCTGGTTTAGGTGATACAAGACGTGAAGAAAGAGTTTTGCAACTTTTGAGAATGTTGAATCATTACTTGACTAAACAAAAGGTTTTTCAATTATTATTTATTATAAATATGTAATTAATGTAAATACTGAAATATCCATTTAACTTTTTAGGAAACTTCTCGGAGATTTTTATGTTATACTGTGCCTAGGGTTATTGCAGTATCTCCTCAACAACGGCTCATAGAGGACAATCCATCCTCTTTGTCATTGCTTGATATTTTTAAGTCTATGAGTAAATCTAAACCTTATGACGATTGTATTGAGCATTATTACCAACATTTAGCTAAAATTCAAGTAATTTAGTAATTCATTACATAGTTTATAATAATACATTTAAACATAATTTAATGCATTTTTGTTTTCTTTTTAGAATCAAGAAACTCAAGTAAATACTCAAATGCTTTTAGTTGTATTTTTACAATTACAAAAATACTATTGTCCAAGTAATACATTAAAAAATTGGGCAACTCTTACATATACTTCACCGACAGATTATTGGACATTTAGAAAAATGGTATGACAAAAATAATAAGAGGAAGTATAAAATAATTTTTCAGTGGTAATTTTATTAGTTTATAAATATTTGTTTAGGTTACTCTTCAATTGTCTTTATCCTGTTTGGCTGAATATGTATTACATCTTACCAGACTTAATCCAGATATGATGTATATACATCAAGATTCTGGTTTACTAAATGCTTCATACTTAAAATTTGATGTTGATGACAAGAAAGGTAATATTTGTTATTGATTAGTCTCATTAGTAGAATTAATTTATATCTATTCTAGGTGAATTAGTTTCCAATCGACCGGTTCCCTTTAGATTAACTCCAAACTTTGTTGAATTAATGACTGATATTGGTAAAACTGGCCCATTAACAACAAGTATCATAGCATCAGCTCGGTGTTTTAATCAACCAAAATATACAATTGCAGCTATTTTTAAAGCTATACTCAAAGATGAAATGATCACATCTTATAAAAAAGTATTTAATTATTATTATTTTTCATATAAATATATAATACTCGTCTAATTATAATTATAATTATTTATTTATAGAAATTAGAACTTGAACTTTCAACTGATAAAGATGAAATATCTGGTGATATAATTATCTGTATGGTTTCAAAAGCAGTTAATTCTATAATGCATAGACTAAATAGTTTAGCAAACTTTGATGGTACTGATGATAACGTAAGCACAATTGTAAGTGCAGCTTCATCAGTTGACAATTTATGTCAAATGGATCCTGCATGGTACCCATGGCTATAAGCAATTCTATGTAAAATTTGGTTTCCAAATATTTATTTATCTCTTAGTTTTTGTTTAATCAAAAAAATACTATGTTTACTTCATGAACATTTCTTTATAATTATTGACTATGTTTTTTTTAAATAATATGATATTTTTTATACACAAATTAATTTTATGTTAAATTATAAATATGCATCTATAATTTTTATACTGACCTTTTATAGTTAAGAAATATAAAATATACATTTCAGTTTATTAATACATTTTAAATTTATGTATAAATATTGGGTATATTATAAATATTAATTATACTAAAGATAACATTTATGACTTAACTAAATAGTTTTAATTAAAATGTATTATAGAAATTTTTAAATATGTATTTGTGTTTTTTATTATAACTCAAAACATTTATGTTTCTGAAATACAAGACAGTATGGCCAAAACTAAATTTTAATTAAATAATTTTGTCAATTAAAGAACCTATAATGTATCTATTCATACTAAAATTAGAATTGTGAAGTGAATTTGACTAGTAGATAATTGTCAATTGTTTAAAATGATGAGTACTTTATTTCATTGATATGTACATTTCTAATTATTTACGCTTGTCTCCCACTTGTTTTATTATTTCTTTACAACACTTAAGATTTGTTTTCTTGACTACATTGTAATACACGCTTTAAAAAAAAAAAAAAAAAAATAGATAATTATCTTTAGATCATACCATGCAGACTTGGGTAGTATTCAGAATACTTATTAATACTTATTTTCAAAAGTATTTAATACAATATTTTGAATAACTTTTATAAGTATTTTATTAACAATAATAATGTCACTATATGCTGTACCTAAGCATATAATTTCTATACTTTTATTATTGAATACTAATTCCTTCTAAGTAAACAATTTTAGTTGGCTATTATAGATATAAAAATGTATTTATTAATAAGTACAAAATTTGATCTTATCATAAATTAAATATAGAATAACTATTTTATTAATACCCAAAATATTTGTTTTTTCTTTAAAATTATATTGATAATTTAGAAACTTTATCAACTACTGATTAAAGTGTCATGGTTAAAATTAAGAGAGCCTAAAGTAGCTCAGTAAAGTAAACCAGGACCTGTTCTTTTGAATGTTTTAAAAAAATATGGACAGTGTTGATTTATATATTAGTTTATAAATTGTTAGTTATTATTTAATGTAACAAATCCATTTTTTTATTTTAAAGATCAAGATTTATTGCATGTGCACCTAAATCATCAATTGCTTTGTACCTTATAGGTCGTCATTTAACAAATGATTCCTGTATTCTAAAACAAAATGTAAAAATGTAACGAATCACATTGAATTTATCATGATTTTTTTTAATGTACACTGTACTGAACCAATAAGTTAATAATGCAGTGGTTTCCAAATTTTTTTCCATTGCGGCACATTATTATTACTTAATATAAGTCACGGCACAATTTGGATAAATATTATCGAATAATACGTATATAATGATGTCGGATATTGTTATCGTTATTAGGTAATAAAATTTTTGTCTCTCGATAGCTGTACTTGTATATATATTTATCACAGAACTGTTCTGTGTATTATACATTTTTGTTCTTTCAATATTAAATGATAATTCGTTCGGTCGTATGAAACAGTCACGTTTAAACCGCACTACGACAAGCCTGAATTTTATTGAATTTTTGCGACGTCCGTTATATTTTCCGCACTAACAAATATTAAAAAAAAGGAACTTCAATTTTTGATGTTCTTCCTTCGTCCCTTCGATCCTTGGAGAAATTAGTGGTTTATTATAATTATTAATATTTGAATACAATTATATTGCATTAAAAAATACGATTCTAAGCGAATCTCAATATACTAATATATATATTGATAGTCCATTCCAAATTTTACCACGAGTGTAAATTACATATGAAAATATGTAAAATAAATTTCAAATCCGATCAATATTCAAGGAGTTATCATTTCATGATAAAAATTGTCAGTCACGATTTTCAAAATATTTTGTAAATAGATTAAATAGTATATGAGTAGGCTTCTATAAAAAATTTCATACCTTAAAACCAAAAATTGCAGGTAATATTAAACATTTATGAACAAAATTCAAAGCCAAATATTTAGCCAAAAATCAAACCAATCCGTTTCAAAATTTTACTAAACGTAAATATTACTATTGATTATATATACTAATTACAAGTATATATAATCAATAATATTACCTATATTAGTAATCGAAAAATTTTTCAAGTTCCTACTCAATTAATAATAAAAAAATAAAAAATTTAAAATAACGGAAACCGCAATTTTACCCATTTTCCGCTTCTCAAGGAAAAAAATTTGGGAAATTTAAAAAATGAGCTAAATAAAGTACCAAATAGATGAAATTCGGTATAGAAAGGGTACTTTATTTGTGGTAATCGGATCATTATTTCTACCTGAAAAAAGGTTTTCATACATCAGAAAAAAATAATAATAAAAAACCTATAAAAATTTCCGATTTTCTGCTTTTCAAAGAAAAACTTTTGGGAAATTCAAAAAATGAACTAAATAAAGTACCAACTAGATGAAATTAGGAACGGAAAAGATACCCTATTTGTGGTAATCGGACCATTATTTCTACCCGAAAAAATGTTTTCATATATCAGGAAAAAAAATAATAAAAAGCCTATAAATAGAAATTGTCAGTCATGATTTTCAAAATATTTTGTAAAAAGATAAAGTAGTATATTATTAGGCTTCTGTAAAATTTTCAAATCGATAAACTTAAAATTGAAAGTTTTATTAATTTTTTTTGGAAAAAAATTCAAAGTCAAAAAACCAACCATTCTTTTCAAAACTTTACCACATTTGTATATTACCAATATAAGTACTCAAAAAAATTTGTCAAGTTCCTAAGATCAAAACTTAATTAGTTATTACGAAATAAAAAATAAAAAATTACGGAAATCGTAATTTTGCCTAATTTTTGGTAGTTTTTCTTCTCCTAAGAAAAAACTTTGGAGAAATTCGAAAAATGAGCTTTATAAAGTACCAAGATGATACGATTTACTATCGAAAGCATATCTACTTGTGGTAATCGGACCATTATTTCTACCCGTAAAAGTGTTTTCATACATAAAGAAAAGAAAATCTTTGTAGAAACAATACATTCCTCGCTCCGCTCAGAATCTAAAAAACATCTTTATAAAACCAATACATTCTTCGCTTCGCTCAGAATCTAAAATATAATACAAAATAAAATGATATATTATGAATACGAATTTCTATATAGGTACCCAATTACAAATCGTACAAATGTATTATTATTTTTCACATATTTTAATATAATAAATATTTTATTGTTTATTTGTATAGACGTATAGTATATGAAATTAAATGTAGAATTAAGAATTTTAAATTATTACGAAGATTCAAGTTCATAAATTTAATATTAGCTGATATAAGCTGGTATACCTAAGTATTTTAACATCAAGAGTCGTAATATTCACTTTGAAATATATGCAGGTCACACGACTACAATGAAATTATGAGTCGCTCTTATTTTTTTCATTTCACCTAGCTAATCAAATAATGGTCGTAGATATTTTTAAATTAAATCTCTGTTTTATCTGACTTAATACTACATTTTAAGATAAACATGTTTTTTTTTTCTTTTTACTTTTTAAATAAGATTAAGAATACAATATATATATAGGTTTATTTAAAAAATTAGATATGGTTGCATTTTAATATACTTGTGTCGAAAATTAAATTTTTACCTCCCAAAAATGTTTGATTTAAAATTAATAATTAAAATATTTATTACAACATATAATACTAACATGAATACTTACATTAAATGTTATTCAAAATAAATTTAAAATTAGTGTGTTATATTATATGATTTATATATTATGATGTCACAAGGCAAGTTCAAAATTACAATTTCCTCTCCGCCTTCCAGGCCAGTCAACCACTGTTTGTCATTGAATGTTCGATTATATTTTTATTCTATTGATGATTTAGAATTTTTACGAGTGTTGTCAGTGATGGACTGGATCAAGAGATTACCTAGAAATAAAGAACAACTTAATGATCATATACGAATTATCGCAATTTGCTACCAAAAGCATACCATATTTGTGATAATCGGATCATTCTTTCTACCCAAAAAAATGTTTTCAGATATAAAAAAAAAAAAATATCTTTGTAAAACCAATTGGTAAATATTATTCGCTTCGTTGGTAATCTAAAATGAAGGAAACTTTGAAAGCAACAATTCACGGAAACAGCTGTTTTGAAAGTACTCGATTTGAAATATTTTATAACTGAAATTTTGAACGTATAGACTAATATAGATACTTAATTTTTGTTTTATAAATAGTGACAAACTGACAATAATATCCTACATATGAGATAATTTTGGAACTATTATATTGTTTTTATGTCTGAATATAGAAGTTTTAAATATGTCAACAAGTACAATTATTTTCTTAATAATGTTCAATATAATTTTCAATTTTGGTTTTACGATTTCAAATTTTATAGGAACATAATCAATAGTCGTACATGACTTAACCCAGCTTTAAAAAATTTCGTAAATTTATGGTATCAATTTTTAAACTTCGAAAAATCAGCTACATTTCATACCCTATCAGAGCTTTCATTACCGAGTAAACTTAATATTAAGATTTACGATGATTACTGTCAAAATAAAGGATTATGTTACTGTAAATCAATCAATGTTGTAAGAAGCTTTAGATATCTATAGATACAGAAATGTGCCAAGATATGAAATGGAAAAATACAATTTCTTTAGTCTGCAGTAAACTGAAAAAAAAAATTTTTATTATAAAACAATTACGTGATATCATACCTAAAAAAGATATTAGATCACTTTACCTGTCACTTGTTGAGTCTGAAATTATTTATGGTATGGGATTAGGTTAGGTTAGGTAATTAAAGTTTGCTAATTGGTTGGGGTGGAGCCTATGATAATGTTCTTACTCAACTACAAACGTGTCAAAACGCTCTAATTAGAACAATTATGAAAAACATTTTTAGATGCCCAACAAATACTTTGTTTAAAGAACTTAATATTTTGAACATTAAAAACTTATATTTTAAAATTAGCACTTTATTCTTAAAAAAATATAATATGCTCTTACAGCCATCGAACCATAATGTTAATACGACATATGCCTTATCCGAATTCTCCCAAATATGGCAAAAAAAAAAAACTGTTTGTCGATAGGTTTTCGATTTTATTGAAATTCATATTTTCAACATAATGTCTGGTTATTTAATAAATATGGAACTATCACTTTTTAAAAAGCAAGTCTCACATTGGTCAATGTACGAATATGACGCTGCTAAAATATGTGATTTATGAATACCGATTACTATTATTAATTCAAATTTTTGTATTTAGATTTCTAAACGCTTCCTATTTATAATTTGTGTATGTACATAATCAATGTAAAACTTATTAATTGTAAACACTATGTATGATTAATAAACATGTTTAAGATATAGATAAACCTGCGCCTCCACACGAGTAATCTCAGTGAGGCCCATTAATCTATATAAAAACTAAAAAAAAGTATAAACAATATCCAAATCTCTATTAATTTTAAATTTATTACATATTATCAGGTATGTATTGGTAAATAATGTCTTGAGTATACGTCATATTTTTCTTAAAATTACATTAAAAAAAAAAAAAAATACCTGAAATGATTATTATGACATTATTATTATTTTAGATTCTGAGCGAAGCGAAGAATGTATTAGTTTTACAAATTTTTTTTTTTTTTTATGTATGAAGACACTTTTTCGAAACGATTGATTGATTTTCTGACTCAATATAGAGATTTTAACTTTTTTCCAAAAATGTTTAATATTTCTTGTAATTTTTGCTTTTTCGATTTGAAAATTTTATCAGAGTCTAATCATATACAAATTAATCTTTTTACAAAATATTTTCAAAATCGTATATTGCAACTTTATTTTATAAGCTTTTAAAATTTGAATAATTTTAACAGAAATGAATATTATGATATTTTTTTTTTATGTATGAAGACACTTTTTCGGGTAGAAATAATGGTCCGATTACCATAAGTAGATTATGTTTTCGGTAGCAAATTGCATCTTGTTGGTACTTTATTTAGCTCATTTTTCGAAATTCTCAAAAGTTTTTTCTTGGGAGGGGAAAAACTACCAAAAAATGGCGGAAAATCGGCAAAATTACGGTTTCTGTTATTTTAAATTTTTTGATTTCGTGATAACTAATTGAGTTTTAATCATAGTGTCTTGAAAATTTTTATGAGTATTAACTTAGGTGAACTTCACTACAAGAAAAAATTTAGAAACAAATGGTTGATTTTCTGACTAAGTATAGAGTTTTGGCTTTTTTTATAAAAACGTTTAATATTTCCTGCAATTTTTAGTTTATTGGTTTGAAAATTTTGTCAAAGTCTAGACATATACGACTTAATGTTTTTACAAAATATTTTGAAAATCGTGACTGACGATTTTTTTTTCATAATTTTATAAAGTAAGAATTTTTGAAAATTGGCAAAATTACGGTTTCATTATTTTATTTCCATAATAACTAAATAAGTTTTGATCGTAGGAAATTGAAATTTATTTTAAATATTTACATTCGTAATTTACACACGTGGTAAAATTTTGGAATGAATTATTAGTATAGCATAGTGCATTATATAGAGTTTCGCTCAGAATCGTATTTTCTAATGCAATATCATTGTATTCAAATCTTAAGTATAATAAACCACTAATTTCTGCGAGGACCGAAGGGACGAAGGAGGAACGTTCACAAACGACATCCCCACTTATCTTTACTTTTATTTTTATATATTTGTAGTCAAATAATTAGTTTTTATCCTTAATAATTATATATAATAATTATAAATAAATTATAACTAGAACACTATACTTTATCAAATGAGATTTTTTTTTTTGTTTTAAATTTTTTTAATTTTATGTATAATATATTATATACACGAATCAACTAATATAAATATAATATACCTTATACATTTATTTGCATTAATGAAATACACTTGATATTAAAATTATATACATCTATTTTCATTAAATGTACAACAAATTTATAAATTATAAAATATTATGGCCGTATACCTACCGTCTATACACATAAAAATTATTATTTTAGTATACGTACTTTTATACAAATATCGTTATACCGTATACGCTCCAATACACCACTGCATATTATTATGTTTAGGTTTTGCACCATATGAACTTTCACCGAATAAAATCCTTTAACCTTTATGTGACTGGGAAAAAAACACCTTCTAATGACTGCCTTAAAAGGTGTAAAACTTACAATGTTATTTTAAGGTATAAATATTAATCACTATTCAATTGAAAAACATATTTAAATAAAATATAGATAATATTTAGAGATGTCACAAAGTTACAAACCATAACCATCAAAAATTCAAAAGAAAAATAAATTCAAAAATTGAAAAGTTACCCAGGTACCTTTTCAGTCACATAAAGGTTAAAATTTGTATACACATCTTCGTACACAATACACTACGTTACAAAATCGCTCAAGTACGTCACACCAGCACTACCCAAAATTTGACTTTTTTTATGTTTCCAATATTTATAGCATGAATTTGTTTCACTGTTTTCAAAATTTGCATGTTATTCGTACTCTCGCAAAAACTATTTTTCGATTACGCGCGTTTCGGGGGATTTGTCGAAGTCTTTTTGGCAAGCTAAAAAATTTGATTTTACAGAAATACAAAACGAATATACGAGATATAGATTTATTTATATTCTTATGTTTACTGTTATTTACATACAACTACAATTATATTAGATATAATATTAAATATCAACATATTCATGTTAACTGTATTATTCGTATAATATATTGATTTTCGAACTTATTTTATAATATGCGGTATATTATTAAAACAATCATTTGTTCTCGAAAATTTGCAATAAAACGTTTTGTAGAGATGTAAGTATAAATGCTATTGTACTTCGGTATAAAATTGTATTTGCTTCGATTATTACGAAGGCGAATGAAATAATGAATTAATTATAATATGTTAGATAATAGAAATAATTGATTTATTTCTAAAACAATTAATTATTTTATAAAATATTATAACTAAGTATATATATATATTTATTTCACATTTGTTTTTTATTATTATTCATACGATTAAAATAAAACATAACTATTATTATAATATAATATGTATTCTGTTTGTTAAGGTATTGTCATTAGATTCTTTATTTATATAATATAAGACATTTATACTGGCAAACTTATTAAATTCACTTGTTCTATTACCTATACATAGTGTTGTTAATATATTTTCGGTTGTATTATCCAAATCTGTTTATTGTTCTTAAAAATCTATCAAAAATAAATAGCAATAGTTTATTGTATGAGTACTTACGTTTTATTTATAAATTATAATAATGAAGAAATTAAAAGATTTCTTTAACACGTAATGAGTGATGAATTGGAAATTAAATATTATGAAAAATTGTATATTATACCTATACTGCAACATTAGTTTTGTATTATACTTTATACATTTGAATGTTTTACATATATTTTACTATTTTTATTATTTTATAAGTTTTCATTACATTAATGTAACAGCGTTTTTTAATTGTTTTTAATTGTGGTTTACGTTAGTGATATACTGTAAAATTGTATATTTTTAATTATTAACTATTGTTTTATTTTCTTATTAATCATAATAATATGAAAGGTCGAAAATCTGCTGTTCTTCCTGACCAAATCTTACAAGCTATAATGCAATTTTAAAGATAGGGTTATAATTGAGGATAATGGTATACAAAGTAAGTATAATCTTAGTATTCACTGCTGCTCTTGTACGCACGCCTATGGAATAAATTAATTAATAGTTAAAACGGCTGGCTGTAAAATTATTGAACTAAAACGAGTTCTTCAAATTAAGACAAATAAAAAAATAGAAAACATCTTTTTTAATCTTGAAATGTTGTATAAGTGAGGATGCGATGGAAGTAGCGGTCAACATCAGTATAAACAAAATATCGATTAAGATAACTCTTGTAGTGATGGTGACCTTTTTATGATTTCAATAGTACCTTTGATTTAACGATGTTCAGATCAAAATAATACCAACAATATTATAATATAGGAAAATCCTCGCAAATCTTCTACACGAGTTTGTCGGCCGATGCATTCAAAGCATTCAAATCTTAATTATATTAAACCATTAATTTCACCGAGGATCAAAGGGACGAAGAAGAAACGTCTAAAGTCGATCTTTTCGTTTTTAAACATATTATTTTTAAGACTCTTCCCCCAGGAAAATGTTGAAAATCCGCCACTGTATCAAACAATGGAACTGAAATAAATATTAAACATATTTTAATATTTACAATGGTTGATGGAAAGGTAATTAGATTTTAGTGACAGTGTATAATGAATAATACAATTTTAATCTCCATTTTATCAGGTATGTAATACAATCTCGGATTCGTCAAGTCAAAGGTGTTATATTTATAACTGAACACCAAAACAGATGAATGGTATTGATAGTGTAGTGAATTATTTTATTAAACTGGAAATTTTGAAATACGAATTATCGACATTGCATGCATGGATCAGATTTTTTGAATGTTTATTACAGATATAATCGTATCAAATCGAATTCAAAAGGTGGCAGGTTAGGTTATTTGTATTTTTTAGTTAAACAATTAACACATTTAAAATAAATACCCTCACATATGTAATAAATAATATCTTTAATTTTAATATTATATAAAATTTCATATACCTAGGTACAATCATCTGAAAATAAAAGTATGTTTGCTAAACGCAAAAAATTTATATAAAACAGGTTTAGGTTTAAGTTTAGATCCGAAATGGGATTATTAGTAGATGTCGTTTTGCAAGATACATAATTTCATTGTTTGTGTTCGAGTTATTAAAATTAAATTAATTTTGTATAAATAAATATTAATGAAAATTTATCTAGGTAGAGGAACAACTAATGACAGCAACACAGCTCGTACAATTTAAAAAATTCAGAATTGAGTTCAGAAATTAATGGAAAATAAAATAAATTTAGAATAAATTAATAGATTTGGAAATATTTTAATAGCATTAGCTAGTGCATATGAAATAAATATTGAAGCTTATGAAAACTATACTATGGACACAGCTAAATTATTTGTCTCATTATATCCATGGTTTTATATGCCATCAAGTGTCCATAAAGTTTTAGTTCATGGAGCGGACGTGATACGATGTGCTCTTCTTCCTATAGATTTATATTCGTATTATTAAATATATTAAATAATCAGTCAAACACTTAAATTTTAGTACAAATTTAAAATTATAGGACAATTATCTGAAGAAGCACAAGAGGCAAGGAATAAGGCCTTTAAAAAATATAGAGAACATCATACTAGAAAAAATTCAAGGTTAAACACAAATGAAGACGTTATTCATATTTTGCTCGTGTCATCTGATTTGTACCTATCGTCGATACGAAATGTTGAAAAAAAAAATATTAACATTTTCTGACCAAATTAAATCTCTACTTATTTTAAAAAAACATAGTTTAAATATGGTAAACGAAAACAGCAACAACTCAAGTGATTATATAACAGAATCAGAAATAGAAAATTAAAATATTGTATAAATTGCATTTTTTCCAATAAATTATACAAAAACATGTTAAAAATTGTTAAAATGTTTAAATTATATACATAGGATACATTATAATATATATTTCGTACATACAACGTATACGAATTTAAAAAATTAATATTTTTGGCGGCCTAAATTTTATTCTATCCCACTGTGCGTCGGTCTTATCTATAAAAGACGTATATTATTTATATAATGTTATGTTTTGTCCTTTTGCCTCCGCCGAGTGCAAATATATTACCATTTCTAAGATGGTGATCTGTTGTATGTTTTCGGTTGTCCAGACGACGAGGAATTGCTCGCAATACCGTCCTGTTGTGATCAGTGGCGTATTTAAGGGGGGGTATGGAGGATAGATCCCCTTCCCTTGACCTATTTTGTATAGATAGCGATATTTTTTCGAAAACTGATATAAAATAAATTATTATGTATAACTACTTATAAGAATACGGAACTAAAGAAAATTAGAATATCGAAATTGCTAACCAAACACAAAATGTTTACGATGGTGAGACAATGGGGGACTTTATCTTGGTCAGTGTAATATTGACATCCCATATTCCCCCCTTGACAAAATCCTAAATGCGCTGCTGGTTGTGATAAGAACATCATAATTATATTATCATTATTATTATAAACGGAGAAACGCGCGTATATCACAGACGTGACCTCTTCATGGTAACTCAGACACAGCACGATGACAATAGTATTATATACGCGTACAGTGGTTGTTTTTATACAGTATATTATTTATTTTATTATTTTACACGAGTGCAAAGAAATCGACTATATAGATGAAGATATTATTTTTCAAATTTCTCAATTATTATATAAATGTTTAAATGCATTACACATAGGTATTATCGTTATAACATGAAGTAGCTTTTAAATAACGTATTTTTATAATAATATTTAAGTAAACAATATTTAAAATGATTTATATATATTGTTGCGTGCCAACCCTGATCAACTTGATCCGTATTAGAATGAATAAAGTTAACTCAACGATTTTAACAATATACTAATTTATTCAATTTTAATTAACTCAGAGAAACAAAGTTATAATAAATCACAAATATCTGATGTATTACGACTCGTTCTTATGTAGTCATCTGTGGTGGTGTTCAGTACGTCGCTTCCAGTCGTCTGATTTGGCTTGGCGTTTGGCTCCCTTATATAATACTTTTGTCTTCCTGTTGTTGTTTTCATGGGATGTATCTGTTCCTATCTGCCTTCCGTTGTAATTATAATTCGCAGAAAACAGATTGTCCTCGTAGTCAAATAGACAGTTAATATCATTTTACATTAATCACTTCGTGGAAGTTTATAATAACTTGTTGGTTAGCCTATCTTCGTTATTCTATCGTTAACAATTATTACTGTGTGACTTTTTATACATATAATCCTATAATATCACAAACGTGGTTATCCTATTTCCTAGTTTGTTTACCAATAATATATTATTCTAACGGAAATACATATGGTTTAAATTATTATTAAATTAAATACAATCTTATTTAATAATATACTGCTTTTTAAAGTGTGGTGGCTTGGTAAAGGACCTGGATCCGTAACAATATAATAAGTATGTATTATTATTATGTAAAATGTAATACGTATATTGTCGTTAGTAGAAGATTTTGGAATAAAATGGTATTTCTAAATTTCACACATAGGATAGTATTATTGTTTAGCTTATTATGTTAAAAGTAGGAATGTTGATATTTTGGACAAATTAAATTCTAGATAAGTGAATAATATTATTTGGTTTAACTCGCTTAAATTAAATTGAATGAAGAAAACTATAAACGATTTAAATATATATTTAATATAATTTTGTACTAATTAATAACTTAGTTGAGTTAAAACAAAAATACAAAATACAAATAAAAATACCTATTAACTCGAGTAAAGTTTATTTTAGTAATAATTTGATTTAATTGAATTAACATACATCAACATAAAATATATCTATCCATATTAAACAAAACGATAAAATATTTTAAAATGTTAAATTTTCGTTGAAATTATTTTTACTTATAAATATTAAATTAATTTAAAATAGTAATTTTGTCGTCACTCGACACATACTGAGCGATTACCAGAGAATTTATTTAGGTGCTTTAAAAAGATAAATATAACAATTCTTTATTCTTTTGTAAATAAAATAATCTATTATATATAATTATAGTTATAAAATTATTTAATTTAATTTAATATTTTTATTAAAAATAAACTTTTAATAAAAACATTAATTATTTGTATAAAAGGTAGAATATACGTAATATTTTAATGTTCAATAGCAATTTTAATACAATTAATTATATAAAACGGAAATTGAAATATGACACTGTCATTTAATTATGTAAAATCTTAAATAACATTACTATGGGATAAATAAATATACATAGTTTCACAGATCTATTTACTAATTAGTAACATCTCCATGAAAAATAATGATTTTAGATGCAGTTTAAATCATTGAATGCATTACAATTTTCATATAAATTACACATTTTCACATAACTTTTATTAATAAGTTATTATTTAAATTTTTTTATGAGATGTACTTTAGAAAAAAAAAATCTAATAAAGGTAATATTAAAAGCTGTTACCCAACTAATAATTTAAAAAAAAACCCGCACTCATTTAATTTTTTCGCAGAGACATTGCAGTGAGTAATTAGATCTGGGATAGGTAGGTATTTTGTATATAAATAAATAATATTATAATATAATATTTGTAATAAAACATGTCCAAGTTTATTCATCCTTACATATTATATTAAACAATATAGTATATAACTATATTAGTTTTTTTATAACATTTTTATAGTGTCACTTATGTATTTTATTTAATAATTTTGTATAAAAATTCAAAGCAGTTTAATAATTTAATATAAAAATTGCAAAACCTACACATATTAACATTATATGTAATTAATTTAAAATTTGAAGTGACTTGGAAATGTTTAATAGTTTATATTATAAACAATAAATATAAAATTATAATTTGTATTTAATTAGTTTAAAATGTATTCAAATTTTACAAGATTTAACCAAATTGCGCCTAAGGTGCTGTAGCGTCACCGTAACTTTTTATTTCGAATGTATTGTTTTGCAAAAAAATTATTTTAAAGTAACGTTTTATTCTCATTATAATTTTTAATATATCAAACGATTTCACCCATTTACGGTTACCTCGCACCGATTCTCTTATAGAAGTTATTTGTCGTAAACTTTGTCCGTTTACAGACGTTATTCTAGTGAAATCCAACAAACACGTTCAAGTGCATAAAATGGATAATGTACTATTTTTTTTTTACCGCGTATTCACAGCAAAATCGTGACAATAATAATTTTAACATGATAATGAAAAATATATTTTAATTGATAATTTAGATGTAAAATAAATATAATATTAAAATATTAACAACAATAATTTAAAATGTTAAAAAATTGTTTTATAATATTATGGGTTGGTTAAATAATACTATCTTGTCACACCTCATCAGGTGTAAGTTTCGACCACTCTCTCGTTATGAAACCAAAGCTAAGGGTTGTTTTCGGTATGAACAATTTTATCTAGTTGGTACTTTATTTAGATAGAATTCTTAATAATTTTCTAATGCAATAGGAAAAAATAATAAAAAATGACTGACAAACTGAAAAAGTTGAAGAAGTTATATTTTTGACGAAATTTATGTTGATTATCTCATGGTTTTTGAAGCGTAGCATATTTTGGCAATTCATATGACATGAACATTTGGATCATGTCTGTGTGTGTGTAATAAATGAACATTACTGTGTGTAATTCGTTATCGCTTTTGACGCTCAGCTACAATTGTCCGACCAAAATACGAATTTCCAGAATTAACAATAAAAAACATAATTAATATTTATAAAAAACATTTTGTAACAGACTGTATTTTCACTCGTCTTATTTATTATATAACAGTATAATACTTGTTTTGATGATTTAATGTAATATTAATACTCAGAGGCTGAACTAGGAATTTTGACGCTCGAGGAAAATATTAAAATTACGCCTTATTATGTATACACATCACACTATGATTAAAAAAAAAAATCATATTTCGTTTTATAAGTACCTACTTATATAAGAAAATTAATTAGGTAATTTAAATTAATATGTTAATCTATACCAATGTCAATGTCTAAAAAAAATATTTAAATCGAGTTTTGTCAAAATTGCAGTTTACGTGAAAATTTTCATTTTTCTGTAGTTATTCCTCTCCTAATGAAAAACTTTAGAAAATTAAAATAATAATCTAAATAAAGTATTAACTAGACTTAATTGAATACCATACGAATTAGAATCTAATTAGTCAAAACGTGTCTAAAGGCATAAAATTAAAAACAAATTTACATTGTAAAATCAATATACATAAGACGGCAAAAATCGAATTTTTAATTAACAAATAGTGAAAAGTTAGGATTTATTTTGTTCGTACAACGTACGGTAAGTATTAAGTAGTAAAATATAACAATAAATATGTGTCCGTTTAACAATATAATTATTACGGTTGCACAAAAGAAATATTTAGATACAATAAATCTAAATAGATAATTTATACTACGAAAAAACTACGGGTTGGATCGGAGCAAAACTCGCAATTTTATTCGAAAATCGCGCGACTAATTTGTGACGTAGACCGGTCTTGTGGCCGGTGTGGTGCGCGCGGCTAAATAATTTTTCCGAACCGACCGGATCTGTGCCGATCCGAACAAACGTGCGTCCACCTTTAGGCTAGGTTCACATGAGGGGCGTTTACAATTACTATTAATTGCTGTTAACTGTACACATGGTAACGCGCGTTGGATGGCGACGCGCGTTCAACGCAGCGATAACGCAAAAAACCTGTCAACGCGCGTCAGCCCAAGTTGACGCGCGTTTGAACATTGTACAGGTTTGCATTGACGTGTTCAGTTACAACGCGTTTTTCAAGGCGTTACGTCGTTTTTCGTCTACAATGGAAGAATTCAATACTGAATTTTTCATCGATGAAATCGAAAAAAGGCCCTCGATCTGGGATTCCTTGATCCGGAAATGGTTAAAAAATTTTAGTTCATAATTTCTCAAACTTGGATACAGCGTGATGTACAAGCTTGTACTTAGTCTGTTTTTTAAAATAGGATGAACCCAGTATTTCCTATTCTCTGCCTACGACGCTGCATTCGTCTATATAAGGTCCATAAGCATACAGCTTCTGCTACGTCCATCTTCGCCGGAATAAAAAACACGACTGACTATAGTTATACGCGCGCTTAACACGGAAAATCTATAATTCATGTGAACACTGACTAAAAACGCGCGTCTAACGCTGTTCATGTGAACGTAGCCTTAGACTAGGTACGCGCGTTCTCTTCCCATATTCTATATAACCGGCCTTTTTTCTATTTCGTTTGTGAAGAAATCACTTTCGAATTTCATTTTTTAATTACAATATAGTTTAATATTATTATTATTAAACAGTTATTATTTATTTATAAGAATTAATTGTTTTTAATTATCGTATTTTATGTAATATACGTGTTTTGATAAATACGTATGGACAACGTGGACGAGTGGTATTCGTTGTCGGCGCGCGTGTCATATGAACGGTCCAATTGTAATGTATAGTATCAGCGGCGCCGGAGTTGGGGGGAGGGGTCAGAGGGGCATTTGACCACCCCGTTAAATATGTCAGGGAGCAAATTATAATTTTGCCCCCCCCCCCTGAAAATTTGTCATCATAGTTATACACTTAATACTTAAACATTTTAGAGTTATAGTTTAAATTTAAATTAAATTTTTATTATTTTTAATATTATAATTATAATATATGTAATAAAATGAATTTTGAAAAGTCGTGTAACAAATAAAATTAAAATTGTTTTTAATTTTATATTCAAAATTAAATTAGGTAAAGATTGTTAGTTTAATCAACAAAATAGTAATTAAACCTATTTTACAAAAATCAATAAGTATTTGTATTTTATTTTAATATACTATATATCATGATATTTTCCTAAAATTTTGCCCCCTCCCCCCCCCAACCACAAGAAAAATGGTTCCTGCGCCTCTGTATAGTATTTCAAGACGCGCGTGAGCGCGCGAAAAGAGATTCTCGCG
>CM023361.1:544940-561404 GCA_013282895.1 Eriosoma lanigerum
CTTAAGTACGTACTCGGCGCCACTGTCTATACGTATTTTAGTATTTATCAAAACACGTATATGTAATACGTGTAACGTTTCGAAAATCCGTTGTAATTCTGGAAACGTTATGTGACGCTTTTATCGAGGTCGTCAACCACGGTCCGAGATATAGCAACCGGAGTACCGTGGATTTTTCTTAAATATCTTTAAACAATAAAATTTAAAAAATAAAATACTGATGATTTTTGAAAAAAAAAATGTTTATACGATTTATTATTTATAAAAAAAAAAAAAAACAATATTATTTGATATTTAATAAAGATGTCGTGTGTCCCGCGAGACCGTCATAAAACGACTGTCCACTCAAAACCGATATGCGCATGGAAACCTACACGATACGCACCGCGAAACACATCAACACATTTTATTATATAATGATTTCATATAATTTTGGACGTTTCATACGTTTGTTAGAAATAATTACTCTTTAATAATAAGAATATTAAACTATATTATAATTAAAAAATAGAAATCGAAACTGATTTCTTTATGAACGAAATATAAAAAAAAAAACCGGCTATATGGAATTGAAAAGTCAAGTGAATATTCTAACAGAACCCTTAAAGGAACGCTTGGGAAGAGTTGGTTCTCGTCAGTGGTGAACCCAGGATTTTAGTACTGTGGGTCTGCCTCACTTATGAGAGGCCAATGTGTATAAGGTTCAACCAACTATGCATTACAAAATTACCTTATTTATATTATATTATTAAGAGATAAGGCATAAGTCATAACTATTTTTTTAGTAAAATTTAAAACTTACTTACACATTATTGTGTTATTAATTGTTTCAAATTTAATTGTTACTTTTATTTGTTGCATTAAATTTGATATTCAATTAACATACTTACCTGGAATATGAAAAATAAATTTGAGTATTTTAGGTTTTGAGAAGAGATTATACATATTTATTATTACATTTGTATACACATAGTTGCTGTATACTGCAGTATAAATGACCTATTACACCCCTATTATTATTTCTGTTTTGATTATTGTAAGTATTGTATATATTTATGTAGTTTGTCATTTTGAGGGGCCACATATCTCTAAGAATAAAACTGTGGGTCAGTTGACCTCCCAAACCCCCCCTGGTTCTCGTGTTTAGTAGTAACATTGAAGAACGGACGTCTGACGCGCATAACACAAAACCATCCGAACGGTCATACTCGCGTCTGTGGCGTCGCGCGGTTGTCGAACGCGCGTCCATGTGAACCTGGCCAAAAGCGTCGATTACACTGAGCGAATTTACTCGCTAATCGCTGGCTAATTAACTCGCTGCGACTAAAGTCGCTCAATGTAATCGGTCTAATCGCTTATTCGCCACGTGTTGAATACTCGCTGCTCGCCCGCGATTAAAGTCGATAGCCGAGCTACTTTAGTCGCTAATCGCTGGTGTTTTTACACTCCAGCGAGTAAAATCGCTCAATGTAATCGCCCTAGCTTGTAAAATCGCTAATGCGCTCGCAATTACCGACTAAATGTTAATGTACACAACTTGTGACAAAAATTCGCGAATACGTTAGTTAATTCGTTGTAGTGTAATCGAACAGGTCGCTACACGGTTAGTAGTGCGTGACTTTGCTCGCCAGCGAGTAGCGAGTAAATTCGCTTAGTGTAATCGACCCATAACAGAGGCGACAGTTGCCAAAATACCTAATCGAATGAACGCATGCGCAAGATTGCCGTCATAAGAGACGACGACTCACTAGTTGCTCACTATCAATTATCATCTGTTGCCGTGTCGTCGGTGCGCGTATATTAAGCGTGTTTTCGCGAAGGTACCGAAAGGAAACTGTTTACTAAAAATCGGTTTGGCGATTGTTTTTGATTAATGACTTTGTTTCTTTAATTGATATTAAAAAAAAATAAAAACGCTACAACAAAAGTATAGACGTATAGTTCTCTTTTATACATCATGAAAATTTGGTAATTACATCATTAATACTGCCCTAGTAAGTTTGTCCCGCGCAAAACAACTTTCGTAATCAAATTACGTCCTCTTAAGTAAACTGTTCACTAAAATGTTTGCTCTTATCACTAAACACCGTCGCCGAAAGTTTTGTATTTTTGTTACCTCTTATTATAAAAATGATACGCTGTATTGTACACTCGCACTGTCGTGAAATAAAATAGATATTTAAATAAGTGATTAGAATTTAAATTTGTATTATCAGTTTTCATTCGTTTCGATAATACATAAACTTGTATTACCTAAACTAATGCGTATCAGTAAACATTTTGCTTTCCGTACCTGTCGCGAAAACACGCTTAATATTTGTCCATTATCAACCGCTGATTTTTTTTCTGTTCGTACGAATGTTGTAAGTACAACGATTCCGTTCGAAGATAATATTATAATCTCTGTTTTGATCAACGTGTCTGCCGAAAACATCGATAAAATGTCCGTAGAGAAGGAATTAATCGTATCCAATACACATTCACATCCAGAACCTAAAGCCAACGAATCTCGGGGTAAGCTTTTGCTCGTTTAGGATTTGATTAATGACAGTTATCCATCGAATTGATTTGCACGATAAACAACAAAAATTCATCATTTATTAACAAATATTATTTTATTAATTTAATCTTGTTGAATAATGTATACGCGAATACCGCATACGTTTAGATTTCCATTTGTCAATCAACGTGTTGTTATAGTTATTGTTAGGTACTGTAACTAAGTTCATCACTCGAGTACCATGTCTAAAAATAAATCTAAAAGTTGTTATTTTGTATCCTGACTTTTACATTTTATGTTTATAAGTAACATACTATTACTTAAATGAATACTAATGATTAAACAATTTTTACTATCGTTACATTTTATTATCAGTATTTTGATATTTTAATGATAACTCAGTATTTTTTATAAAATATTTAATATAATATTTTATACATTTTATTTCAATCATTCGATGCCTTGGTGGTACAAATAACTATTAAGTTAGTTTTCTAGTCAAATTTACATAATATTAATTATATTTATTAAGCAGTTTGGGTTATTCAATGGATATAACTAAATATTTAATTTAATAATATTACTTTATAGTAAAAATATTAATAAATTTGGTGTCTTTAATTTAAAATAAAAAAATGTTGTACAAACAAATTAAAATTATATCCCTGACTCATTATATATTGAAATAAATTGTTCAATAAAATGTTTATTATAAATAAATACTTTTATAGATAAAATATAAACAAATGTTTTGCTAAGTAAGGGAGACTGGGGATAGTTGTAACACAGGTTCATTTCACTAGTTTTATTAATTATTTAATAATAAATATTTAATCATTTTCATAATATATTCATGTTTTATTAGTTAGAATATTTTCTGTTATAATTTAAATATCTACCCTAAGTTGGTAGTTGTTAAAAAGTTAATATATATTATGTTTTATAAAATGTTAATTTTTATAATTTATTTTATTGTTTATTATTTTATTATTAATTTTATATTTATTATTTGAATAAACCAAGTTGGTTGTTTATTGATATTAAATGTTTTATATTATCTATATGAGATACTTTTAACATTTAATTAGTATATGTTACAATTTAATTCTACCAGTGTTGACCCCAATACCGGGGTAAGTTGTAACAAAATAAAGTAACGTTATTTAAATTGATTTCTATTTATGTATTCATTATTAAAATTATATTTCTCGTATTAGTAAAAAGAACAAAATTATCTATCTAATGGTAATAAAAGTGAATATTAGTGATAATTATTTCACGAGATATAGCTATAAATGTAAATAGTGTTACAACTATCCCCAGTTTCCCCTACCTACTCCTTTATCTCTATTAAACTCAAAATGATAAATAAAAATTTATGCTTGTTTTCTGAAATGTCTCTTTTATTTAGTGATTATAATATTTATGATTTAATTTCAATTTATATTAAAAAATCTTAAAAGTATATCTTTTAAAAAAGTATTCAAAGTATATAACATACAAAATAAATGCATTTTGCTAAATTTATTTTTTAAAGTATTTAAACAATTGTTGTTAGGTATTTATTATTATCTAAGTCAGATTTTTTCTTAAAAAAGGCTGATTTAATCCTTATGATTGGTCACATATTAAGCGTTATTTATTTAATTGTTATTTAATAAATAATTATATTTATTATTGTTTGCTAACTTATATGTTTACTGTGTCAATTAATGTGATTTTCATGTTTTTTTCAGGTAAAAGTTCAAATATGAAGTCCAATGAAGAAACATCATTTTCATCTGTTCCGTCTAATAATGAGTTAATAAACAGCTTAAAGGTACCTTCAGTAGATGAATCATTAAATAGTGATATAGTAAAAAAATTTAGACTTGCTGATAATGATGAACTATGCGACGAAGAATTAGTAAATGCTCTTATAAATGGAACTAAAAATTTAAATAAAAACAATTATTCACGGCTTATAAAAATGTTTGAAAGATCTAAAATGCAATTTGATGTAAGGAAGTAATGTTTTCTTTTGAATTTAATTAATTTTCAAATACCTAAATTAAAAATTTGTATTCTTGTTATTTAGCATTTTGATACGTTTATTACACAAAAAATTATTGGAGTTTTCAATAAAAAAGAAGTTTTGGGTGACATTCGTTTTAAAATACAATTACTTGAAAATAGAGAAAAATTGTGGCAGGAAAAATATACAGTTATATGTAGAGAAATTAATGAATTTAAATCTAGACATAAAATACATATGAGTGAAGTAACGGCTGATAAATTTGCTAAACCACATTTAACTAAAAGAACTAAAGGATTAAAAGCATTTGTATCACAAGAAACACAAGGATCGCAAATACCAAGTTCTTCAAAAGTAAATTGATTATTATTTAATTATTTATATTCATCTACCTTGCCTTAAGTTTCTAATTAGATGTGATTGGGTTAGATTATCCTAGTCTGCTTTTATATTCATTTCTTATTCGATTCTCTATAGTCACTCCACACATCTATTTTATTATTCTTATTCTCATCATGTTATACTTATCCTTAAACATTGTGTACAATAGCACTACACTCTGATAATCTTTTGTTATTTTATATTTTATTAAAAAGAACAGGGAAGGTTCGAATCATGATGTATACTACATACCAACTTTTTTAAAATATTCACATATATTCTTTACTCTCGTCCTTGCCACATTATACATATTCTTTATTAAATTATATTATACATTCATGGTACTCGTTTTTTCCTTAAAGTTTATTTTAAAACCTCTTAAAACATAAAATATGCCTTTTTAAATAAATAAATTCCATACACAATTTTCTTTGTTTCTTTGCATTTTTTCACAATCTGTCCCATAAAAATATTGTTCCATTGTTGGTTTTTCTGGTATTAGTCCAAAATGATTCCTTGATACTATAATCTCACTCCTTATTTTACATAAAATATTAAATTGTCTCTTATTATTCATATAAATATTTTAATTGGATTCACGTTTTTACGGTATTAGGTTTTACGCAGGCTACTATTAAAACTATAGAAATAACACAAATAAGGTATTATAATTAATTAATATGCAAATTTAGTCATTGTTGCAATTGACTAGGCATAGTTAACAAAGACTAACATTATTAAAACAATTTTAATATACTTGGGCAATATTCTACAAATATTAGGTATTTTCATATATTACATCTGATTATTTTTATTTTTTTCCTATATGCTCAAGTTAAATATTCTAAGAAGTTTTATTATAATTTGTTGACTGTCAATCTAATAGACAATTAATAGAAATTATATTCACCGAATTTTAAAATATTTATATTTATCCAATTTAGAGCAAAGAATAATTTGATTGCAATGATGCCTTTTTTCAGTATTTAATTGATAACAAAATTATAAAATTAAAATTAAAGTTTTTGTTTATTAAATTACACTTTTTGATTTATATATACATATAAATATATTATTTAATTTAGTATTCACTTTCACAGAGTACTATGGAATCATCATCGCCAGTTATTCATAAACCTTCAAATGTAAGACACAAAAAAGTACTAGATACTATTGATCTAACAGGATCTAATGATATAATTGATTTAATTGATTTAACAAATGGATTAAATACAGAACATATACCTAATAAAATTATTAAATGTTCAACTATAAATAAACATATATCAACAGAGACTTCATCACAACAGGTAACTACAATTAATTTTTAATTTTATGATTTTAAATTTAAAATTTAAATATTTATCGATGTTTTTGTCATTTTGCAGTAAGAGTTAAAGACATTCATGCATGTGTTGGACATTCAGTGAACCAAAAAGTATATATAACCCTAGTTTACCATTAACAAGTTCAGTAATAATTAATATTCTGCGACAGTGCATCCTACATTATATTTTTTAGATTATTAAGCTATTTTTCAGGTTTTTTTCTATTATTAATGATAAATAGTTCCACTATCAATAAAAGATTGTTTTAAACTTTTAACTATTTAATATTTTAAACCATTTATTATTGTGTTTTATTTTTATTCCTATTTTTGACTAGAAAAAATTGTATTTATGTTGTTCAAATTAATTATAAATATTATTTTCCCAATCTTATAATGTATTTAATTTAATTTATTTCTTTAGTGAATTAAATTAATATGTAATATATTCATAATAATTAATGCTATTTTTTGTAAATAATATTTTGTTGACATGCATTTAATACATACTAAGTATTAAATTGATTAATTTAAGTTCTTATTTTTAGATTCTGAGTGAAGGAGGAATGTATTGTTTCTACAATGATGTTTTTCTTTTTTTATGTATGAAAACATTTTTTTTGGATAGAAATAATTGTCCGATTATCACAAGTGGGGTATGCTTTTGGAAGCAATCGTGCCCTCTTGGTACTTTATTAAGCTCATTTTTCGAATTTCTCCAAAGTTTTTCCCTAGTGGTAAATTTTGGAATGGATTATCAGTATAATATATTGCAATACATTGAGATTCGCTCAGAATCGTATTTTCTAATGCAATATCATTGTATTCAAATCTTAATAATTACAATAAACCACTAATTTCTCCGAGGACCGAAGGGACGAAGGAGGAACGTCCAAAATCGGCCTTTCCACTCTTTTAATTATATTATTTCATTAAAAATGATAACTTAATCAAAAATTTTGTTTGAATTTTACAGCTGTTAAAGCAATAATTGTTACATTTCTCTATTATTTATCTAGTATTATTTAAATATTGCAATTTATGAGTGATTAATGAATTATTGTGTACTTTTATTAAAATTGATCTTTTGATCATTTATTGATTTAGTGTATTTTGAGATAATATAAATTATGATATATGTTTTAATAAAATTATAATTTTTTGTTTTTATAAAACAAAAGTAATGATTATTGAAATTGTTTGTTAATTGATTATTTATATGTTTATTCATTTAATAAATCATTTTTATTACTTTCTAGTATAGTTGCATACAACTTTTTACTAAATTCTTAAATTTATGTTTGTATATAAAAGTAATGTATGAAATCTGCATATAATAGCAGCGGTTTATCAATTTATAACTGTACATCAAAATGATTTATTAAAATGAGTAATTTCACTATATTTAATTTATTTTTATAGATTTTAAGAGTATTATGTTTGAATATTTTTTATGGAAATAACATTAATTAAATTATTTGTTCAAATGTTATTTAAATTTTTATTTTTCAGTTTTTTGAATAACGTATAAATATTAATCAAAACACGATTTTGTTTAATAAATACAATTTTTACCATTTTAATAAATTATGTTTATGCGCCTATTAAAATAAAATAGTGTTTTATGACTAAATAAATGTATAACTTAAAATTTAAGTGTTTTGAAATTGTGTTTATGTGATATTGTATTTTATTATCATATAAAAAAGTAAGATTTGATTTGATCTTTTTTTTTTTGGATTAAAATATAATAATATTAAATCTGTCTTTTTTTTCTCTTTTAGATATAATATGAATGTTATATTTGTGTAAGAAGTTAATAAATATGTATCTATACCATTTTTTTCCTATGTTAATTATTCAATTATGTGTTCAATAGACTAAAATGTAAAGTAATAAACACCTTGTAGCTTATATATTTCTTAAAAATTATTAATTTTGAATAAATTGGTCATTGACCAATCGTTATAAAACTTAAGTTTTAATAACACTTTTAGGTATTTTAAATAAATAAAGCAATTATAATTTAAACATTATTTGTGGTTAACATGAGAGTGTAACATGGTGCACGGGATAGTAAACCCGAGAGGTTTACTTATTATTATATCATATATGTTATTGTAGTTTATAATAAATTATAGAAAGACACAGAAACATAATTAATACTTTCACAGAAATATAGATTTTGAGGAAAACAACAACAATACTATAAATTAGGTTCTCGACGTTTAAATTAATACAAATTATTAATAGTATTTAGTTATAACAGATTCTTAAAAAGTAACAGGGTCAGCAGACCACGCATATTAATAAAATAATTTAATAAGTAAGATTTGGGGAGAGAACAACAATATTATAAATCAACTAGAGACATTTCGATTAATGCTTAATTTCAAAACCCTATCTTACACCACCTACCAGAGATACAATAACAACACGCCTTGTCAGCTTTATCCTTTGTATTCGCTTTCGATGCTACTATATAAACTTATTAACCATGTAAACATTTTTAGATGTAATTAGATTTCGAAGACAAAAGGACATGTGTCTTTATACTTATCGCATAAACACATATCTGAGTACGCGACGACTAACTTTAAATTTACCTATATCTCGGGCCTCAACGTTATCCGTCGATCCTAAACAATTCTTATGTTTTATAATTATTTTGTCAATTATTATTAATAAATTAATCATCTAAATAAAATATACAGCATATTTTAGTATTAGTGAATAAGGATTTTTTTTTTTTTATAATATTAAAGTCATTTTTTAAAATAATTAATGGTGTTTTCATCGTCTATCAAGGATATAGTAAAATAACAGCAACAAAAAACTCAAATTCTAATGTAAAGGTAGAGTATAAACTTCTATTAGAAAATTTGAAGAGAAGCATATTATGGAAGTAATGGCATATACGTTTTGTAGTAGAACATCATTTCTCAAAAGAACTGTATTTAAAGAAAAAAAAAATTTGAATCGAGTAGTTTTTACACCAAAATAACCTCACGCCATAACGACCACGCCAGAATGTCCCATTCCCTGTTTCAAACCCTAGATCCCTAACTACTTTGCTTATTTATTCGAGGGATTGCCTTCCTCGACTATTCTTCCCCTTCTATGGATCCTTCTATAATTTTATCGAATAGATTGTTATGTCGCAGTGTATGTCCAATAAGTTTAGCTCTTCTAATCCTCAGAGCTTTAAGGAACCTTCTTTCTTCTCCTATTATTCCCAAAATTTTGATATTCTTTCCCGTACAGTAAGAAAATAAAAATAAAAATATCCTTGTTAAAATATAAAGAAAAGCATTATTAAAAGAACTTTTATTGTTTTTATATGTCTGAGATAATATTATAATAATATATTCTACGAGCGCGATGCATTAACGCAATTATAGTGGGTTGGCTGGAGGGTATTAGCCCCACAAAAATTACTCATAGTCCCTTAAAATAACTAGATAATTTAAAATATTTTTTTTTATAATGATATTTTAATAGCTAGCATTTCTTAAATTTTAGCACTATAGTTGCGCGATGTTACTTCTCGCCGAATGGTCATTGCGTTATGTACCTGCAATATGATCGTAATCAATTTTATCAAATATTTTTTCTATGATGCAGTAACTATTATTATTTTATAAATAATTCTTACATATAAACAAAAAAAGTATTAATTTAATGAAATTATAATGAAACCAATGACAAAAAAATTTGTTTTTTATCAAAACAAAACAAATTAAAAGAAAATTTTAAGTTTTAACGCATAAATATTGATTCTTAATACTTTAAATTGAAAATTTGATATGTTTTATGAAATATTCTTAAATAACCTTGTGAAAATGTTGAAAATCATAAGTCACAAAATAATGGAAAACGGCAATACGGAAATCGTAATTTTGTCGACATTTATTTTAGATTTTTATAATAACTAATGTAATTTCAAATGTACATGACAATTTTGTAAAATTAAGCTTAATATAATATAAGCTGGATGTAATTTGCTATCCTATTTGTGGTAATCAGACCATTACTTTTACCAATAAAATGTTTTCAGACATAAAAAAACCATCTTTGTTAAACAAATATACTCCTCGCTTCACTGAGAATTTAATATAACTTTTTGGAACGTGAATAAAAATGATAAAAAGAATACATTAGCGGACGATTCTAAATATCGATATTAATAATTATAAAAATTAAAACAGCAATAACTGATTTCTAATGATTAATAATTTTAATATTAAAAAATAAATAAATACAATTCGTCATTTATTTCGTTAAAAAAAAAAAAAAATAATAATTTAGTATTATTAATAGTTTTATAAGAATTATAAATAATTGTACATATATTATAAATATATCGTTTATTGGTTCATTTATGAGTACTCTTACTAATTTTAAGAAAAATCATGCATACTGCTACCAAATTCAATGTCAACTAAATATAACTAAAAGTCTAAAAGGCAATACTGCATATTTGCAGTTAGGACCAAAAAAGGTGTAAAAATTGTAACTATATAAAAGTATGTTGAATTTTGAGAAAATAAAATGCATACAAAACTGAATGGGTGTTTTGTGTATAATATTTTATAACGTATTCAGTCAAAAATAATAAACACAATAAAATATGAAAAATCAAGTAATAAATTAATAATAACGTAGATCAGTGGCGGTTTTACGAGAAAATTGCATCTAGTTGGTACTTTTTAAGCTCATTTTTCTCAAAAGTTTTTCCTTAGAGGAAGAAAAACTACCAAAAAATTACAAAAAACGGCAAAATTGTGATTTTCGTTATTTAAATTTTTTTATTTGGTGAGGCTTCAATTAGGTTTTCGCTAATTAGAATCGTAGGCATTTTTTTAAGTACCAAATAGGTATTCATATGGGTGTTTTACAAAAAAGAAAGAATTTGGAAACGATTGGTTGATTTCCTGACGAAGTATAGAACTGAAATTTTTTCCAAAAATGTTTAATTTTATATTAAATTTTGGGTTTAACGGTTTGAAATTTTTTTAGAAGCCTATTTATATACTGCTTAATCTATTTACAAAATATTTTGAGAATCGTAATTCACAATTTTTTTTTATAAGATTCTATAATTTGTATATTTAGTAAAATTGGATATTATATTTTTTTTATGTCTGAAGACTCTTTTTTGGGTAGAAATAACTGTCCAATTATCACAACTAGGGTATTATTTCGGTAGAAAATTGCATGTAGATGTAGTTGGTACTTTATTTAACTCATTTTTTAAATTTCTCAATAGTGTAAAAAAAATTCACGGAAATCGCAATTTTGATGAAAATGATTTTAGATTTTTCATGATAACTCATGCAATTTTGAACGTAGGTACTTGAATTTTTTTTGAGTATACTTATAGGTAGTTTATGCACGTGAACTTTTGGAACGGTTTATCAATATAATATATTGTATAATTATATTGAATTTCGCTCAGAATCATATTTTCTAATTCAATATCATTGCATTCAAATCTTAATTATAATAAATCATTGATTTCTCCAAGAACTGAAGGGACGAAGAAGGAAAGTGCAAAATCAATCTTTCCGCTTTTTTACATATTATTTTTTAGGACCCCTCCCAAGAAAATGTTGAAAATCCGCCACTGACGTAGATAATATGTAGGTATACTTTTAAACAGATTTCAAAGATAAAAGAATGTAAAAAAATGATAATACTATAATAAGCATGCGATATTATTATACGGGGATCAATTGTATTTGAATATGATCCATGTACGAAGATATTAATAAGTAAAGTCATAGATTCATAATTAACACAAAACAAAATAATATATAGTCAATAATGGTGTTTTGGGCATTATCTATCGTATTGGGCGTGAGTCAGATATAAATATATAATATAATATCGCTTATTTTTATATATTATTATATTATAGGACACGCTGACACGGGTTTTGTCCAACACAGAGAGGATTAGAACAAGAACAAAATTCACGTTTAAATATTGAGTTAGAAGGTCTAGATTTTTGCAGTAATAATATTATTTTATTAAAATACTTACCTAGTAAGTAATTAGGTACAATAATTTAATAATTATCTGTAATATATAAGAGTATTTAATCAGTTTACTACTATTACGAATTCGAAATAATGTCATATTTAGTATTATCAGTATTTAACTATAGGCAATTTACGGTAGTATGAGTTTTTTATTAATAATTATGCAAATAACAACGGATTTCAGGGCACTTTATTTCTAAATATTTCTAAATATCTAAATATTCGCGATTTTTATACTGTTTTCGTGAGGCAACATTATAATTATTATGAAAATCAGTGCATTGATTATATATCTTACATGGTTATAATCATCGAGATAATCGAAACAATTTAAATTTCATACGCATAAGTATTTAATAGCATAGGCTATTAAATTATATGGTTTATAATTAAATCGACCGGTTACCTAGATACCATCTCGTTATAATTAACAATAACAATAATAAAACAAATAGTAAATGCAAAAATGTTCTTATCGTGTACCTAGTTCTTTTTTTATTTATTTTCTATAATTATATTTAGGTTTTTTTGGTATTCAAAAATTTTCGTCGGTTTTAAAATGAAATGCCAGCGGTGGTTGTTTTTTGCGACGGTGTGTATGACCGCGATAGCCGCCGGTGGCGATTTAGCTGAATCCGAGGACGATGCGTCATTTACCGAATTGATATCGTCCCACGAAAACTCCCGTGAAGCGCCATCTGACGGCGAAACGTCACGGGACGCTATCAGCGAAACGTCAAAGGACGCGGCCAGCGAAGCATCAAGGGACGTGGTCGGCGAGGCGTCAAGGGTCGTGGCCGGCGAGGCGTCAAAGGACGTCACCGGTGAAACGTCCCGAGAAAAAGCCTCTGTCGAATCGTTGTCCCGCTGTGACGACGTAAGTACGACACCTCGTAGCTGCTCAAAAACGAACGCGGATCAGCTTCGTGAAAATGTGGTAACTTTGACCAACCAGCTGAGTAAATCGGTTGCCACGTTAGCTATAGCAAAAAAAGACGAAGAAAAATTGGCTTTGTTGGAACGAGAGAAATACTGGTGAGATATATATTCAACGAGTGATGAAATAATGACAATGATCATAATCGCGACTTATATCTTAATATTTGCATTTTTTGTTTGTGGGATAGATATCGTTTAAAATATTTAACAGGTATTTAACATAAATAGTTTACGTCTATCTATATATGAATCTGGGATAAAAAAAAACTAATCTATATCGAGTAAACTAGAGCCAAATAATTCTGTAGTGCAGCTACAACAGACTGTTGTATTGTTTTATTTCATTAAAAATGTGAAATTTTTATTTGATTTATGTTATTTGTCGAGCCAAAGTGTTTAAAATATTTTAAACAAAACCATTAACATTATATTGTGTAGGTACGTAATATATTTTGTAAATTCAAAAGTAGCGCGTAAAAAAGTTTTTGACGAATTATTAATAGTGTTATAACTATTCACTATTTTTTATAGTATTGTAAGCACATAGAAATATTGTAGTTGATTTTACACAAATTAAGGTGTTGAATATAAAAGTATTGGTTCAATAATTGCTTTTAGTTAATTAAATGGCAATGGAGTATCGAATTAATTAATAAAGCCGTAAAATCGGCATATTTAAAATAATAAATAACCAATAGTAGTATTAAAATGTTTTATGTGTGTACCGACATTCAATTAAATTAGAAAGAGTTCAAAAATTGTTAAATAAATGAATTCTTAATTTATTTTAACTTCATAATAAATTGTTATTTTAAATATAGTCAACTTTCTACAATAATAAATAAATTGAATAAACAAAATGAATAAATTTGAAAATGAACACTGATGTTAAATGAACCATCTAAAAATGTTAAAATGATTACTGAACTGCTGCTGTGATAAATTATAATCAGTAACAAATAATAACGTGTTATGTATATACCTAATATAAACCTAAATTTAGTACAAATAAACCATTTGTTGAAGATTATCAACAATCGATTTCGATGTGTATTATTATTTTATTATTATTATTATTATTATTATTATTATTTTTACATACACTCAAGTATAGTGCATACTGCATACTGATGACTTTTATATTTCATCATTCCACGTGTATAAATTAATTGTTAAATTAACTTCAAAATTATAAAATGGATATGAATTTATTTCAAAAAAAAGTAAGTACGAACTACGAATATACAACTATAAATACTTTTAAATTTACATTAATCGTTTTTAATTAATAATAAAACAGTTACTGTATCCTGTTTACACTAATTCGTCACTCTCAAGTAACATCAGAATTCATGCAAATTGGTGATATAACATATTATGATAAAAATATTGCAATTACTTAAAACAAAGAAGTGAAGGAATTTCAAGATCACATTTCGTGAAACAATATTACCATCAGACTCACATAAAAAATATGGCAAATAAAATCGAATGACATGAACAATTGAAGTATGTTTTTTTTTTTTTTTGAACGATTTTATTACTGTTTATAATAATTATAACTTAATGCAATTTGTATTATTATATTAATATTTAACTTATAGCCAGGTAAATAACGAATTAAAATAATACATTGTTTTATTAAAAAGAGTTTAGAAGTGGTTGTAATTTAAAAATAAATAGTTTTTATAATATAAAATATAATAATATTATCTAATTTAATATTTTTACAGATTGTTTTAGACCTTTTGCATAAAACGAATAACGGGAAATTAATTTTTGCTGATTACAAACGAAATAATAGTTTTTTAAGTGACGAAACTTAGAATTTATTAACACAACTATTAATAAATTATTTATTTCAAGATAATAGCAAGTACGAATATTACTATTACTTAAATCAATAATATTATGTACCTATTATATTATATTTGCAATTTAATAAAACTTAATTTTAACACCAATTATAAAATCTTTATTATATATCCTGTAAATTATTACAATTTCAACAAATTAAGCTGTAAATAAAAGGCCCCTAATATAATATTAGAACAGCAAGACAAGAAATGTTAACTTATAATTTTAAATAATGCTTTATTTTATAAATTATAATAGTAAATATATTTGGAAGATGGTATTATTTTCAATAACTCCCCTATCCCTTCTTCCTATTATCTATGGTATAATATATGTGCAATATGGATAAATCGCAACTCGTATTAGGTAATATTAACTTCTTATTATAGAGAACATGAAAATTTGAAATATGTTATTTTAACATTAATATCACATATTAACCTTGAACACAAAAGAATCAAATTAATCATTATATTATTGTTAAACTAAAGCATATGTATATTTATTATCTTAATTAAAAAGTTAGGTTAATTTGACTTTAATAGTGCTGTTTTAACATCAATATTATTTTTCTAGAATAACAACTATTATCTTTATTTTAAATACAGCTATTGTTATTTCTACACAATATTCAAGTTGCAATATACTAACCAGTATATTTAAAATTAACTTTTATATTCAACATTTTAATATTGTTGAATCAACAACAAATTGGCTCTGACCGAAAAACGACGTGCAAGTGTGTATGTTATTGACATTTATAATTGTTAAATCAGCTATATTTTTCTATGTATTTATAAACATAAATCTTAACATCTTATTTTTGAAATTGGATCGTAATTATAATTATTAATTTAAATAATTTTTGGTGTAATAAATAATAATTAAATATAAGAAAATACATTTTTTAATTGAGAAAATTGTAGCCGATACGTAAGCAAAATCATTTTTATTAAAAGTGAAAAGTTATAATGGGTACTTTGCTTATAGTTTTTGTGAAGTAGATTTTATCAAAATTTAGTGTTATTTAAATTTGTATGCTCCATTACATTTTAATGAATCTTTTAGGTTAAAATCGAATGCTGAATACCATAAAGATGGATAAAGTCCCTTAATAGAACTTCCAATAGACATTATAATCACAGTCCAGTGGCGGATTAAAGGGGGGCACAGGGGCTTGCTCCCTATGCATCTAATACTTTAGTCAATAAAATACTATATTTTTAGAAAAATGTAGGTTTTCATTATTATTATGTATTTAATATTATTTTGAAAAACTTTGGGCCCCCCTTAAAACAAGGTCCTAGATTCGCCACTGCCACAGTTGTTCTTGATTAACAACACTGTGTTTGTCAAGATGTTATCAAAAGATTTTTTATAGAGTTCTGGATTTTTTTTTTTT
>CM023361.1:561504-574740 GCA_013282895.1 Eriosoma lanigerum
CCGACATGAATTTAAGAGGAGAATAAAATAATCTATTTTTTATTTTTATTAAATTTAAAAACATTTGTCCCATCAGAATGTACTTGACTACCAATAACTCTGATATCATTGTAACGACCTTGAATATTGGAAAGCAATAGTTTCGAGAATTATTTTTATATACAGGAAAGGAATTATAGTATTAAAATAAAAATTAAAAATTAATTATTTGTATCTAAAAGAATATTATGTTCTAATAAAATGTATTACCTAATGAAAATAATATGTAGCTTTAAACTTTTTAAAATTATTTGTTGAAAGTTATTTGTCCCTCTATGGCTCTCATTAGTCATTTCCTCAACATAATATAAATTATAACGTTCATAGTCTAATTAATTTATCATTTTTTGTCAATTTAGATGGTTCTTTAGATAATTTTAATACGAAAACTATCTTCAAATAGTAAATAGTATATTATACTAAAATAAAATAATTTTAAAATCTAATAATTATTTCCGTGCTGGACAAATCAATAAGATCATTGTGTAATATTAGAAAATGGTGATATTGTAATAATTAGAAATATTTTTATGTATATAAACCAATTTAAAAACATATGATGTTATTAAATTGTATGTTGTAAAAATATTAATTATTGACGATTTATTTATAAAACCAGTAACCTAGTAGCATTGATTATAGAATAGTCTATTCTATAATCAATGCTAGTAGGAATATTGGTATATATTTAATTAATATTAACAATTTATCTAGTCATTATGAAATTATTTTGAATAATGTATAATTTAAAGGATTTTTCTCTCTTCTTATTAATGACCATGTTATTGTTATATCATTGTGACACAATAAGTGATATAAATATTTAAACTGTATATAATATATTTTAATTCGTTGTGTAGGTATGTTTTTATTATATTAAAACTTAAATAAGTATTGTGTTATACCTATACTGTTTTTTATTATTTATAAATTAGAACTATATATTTAATTATTTATATAAAATGTTTATTAATGTATTGTAAATTTATTATGGTTTGTGTACGGGCCGGGAGCATAAACCACTGTAAGTAGTTACCAACCAAAAATGCTTATTACCACCGATTAGGTTTGTACATATATAATTGGGTGTATGATTAAATTATAAAAATTAATTTACTACAGAGATAAAATATGGTAACTAAAATTCAAAATTTATAATGTTACATTGCCAGCACGGTACAACAACAGTAATAAATTCAATAAAATAATTCACGATAATAAAAATAAATATTTAAATAGTTTGCCTGTTTGGCACAACAATAAAATAAATTCAATATATAAAATAAGTAAAACAAATCTAAAAGTCTCGTGGTGTTGCCATGTTAGCCTATTTAAGGCCAGATTTGGCCTTTTTTGATCTGATCTGGCTAGCGAATTTTTTGATCTAGCCCCTGGCCTTTTTCTAGCTATTTACCATTTTAAATTGGCTTAATTGTAACTAAATTTTTATTGTTGTAGTACTTATTACAATAATTTTTAGGTATTTTTATGATTCTTATCATACTTAATTAATAATTGTTATCACTTATTTTATTAATTTATTATTATTTACTTATTCTGTACTATAAAATATTGTTATTCATATCGTTAAGATAATTTTTTATCATTTTCGAAAACACCTCGGCATAGAAAACGTATTAACCGTGGTAATAAACATCGATAAATTATGATAATATAATTATATTATTTAGACAATTTAACTACTATTCAACTATTTTTAAACTTTCTACATGCGTAATATACGTCAACGTCATGGTAATATGGTTTAGGTAAATATTAGTATTACGCGTTTTTTAAACTATAAGTTAGGTACAACATAACACAATTATTAACCTTAGTCAATTTAAATGCATACAAAAAAAACATTGTTCGTTATAAATCTTTAATTTTTTATTTAGCCGAATTCTAGCCTTTTTTTATTGAGTTTTTGGCTTTTTTCCAAAATAATATATGGCAATATCTTGTTAGGTAATTCGACAATGGCATTGTATAATTTAAAAAAAAACTTCAGCCAGCATCAATCATCAAAACATCCGATTTTTTTTCTCGACGTATTATATCACAGACGACGACAATTTTTATAATAATACATACACAAACACATATAATCATACGACTTTTTAGCGGGCGTTGCCATCATGATAATAAAATAATAATCATGATGTAAACATTAATAATAATAATTCACAATTGATAATAATAAATCATAAATGATGTGAGTGTGTGAATGTGTGGTAGCCGTGAAAATAATAAAAAATATTATTTCGTTAATTATCGGCCTGAACAATTTGCATTGTAAATTTTCCACCATAAATTCATTATTTATATCTAAATGTGTTATAATTTACTTTTGTTTTTATTTTTACAAATAAATATTATACATTGTAAATTAAATTATTTATTATTTAATAATACCATCATTAATTTGTTTTATTTATGCTAAAAAAATACTATATTTATACATTATTATTTTTTTAATTATTTCCTTAACATAAAAAATAATATATTGAATTGCATTAATTTACCATAATCATTACTAAATAAAAGTAAAATGTAATAGTTGATAATGAATAGAAAATTATATTTGGAATATAATATATGAAAAATGTTATTGGAATTGTGTAATGTAACATTATAGGAATATTTCAGAATGACATTCAGAGAACATTTTTTAAATGATTACAATAAATTTTTAGTAACATTTATGAAGTATATTAAAACATCATTTAAATAATGTAAACAATTTAATTTTACAAAAAACATAATATTAAGCGCTTCTGAAATGTTTTTCGAACCGTTATGGAAGTTCAATCGGAAATTCAAAATGGTTTTTTTTATATAACGGGAACAATACTTTGTAACATGGGTAGTATTGCATATTTTTCGTTAGTGAAACGATAAATTTTACCTACATAGGATTGCCGTTTAAAAGTATAAATTAAATTTAGTTAGGTACTATAATTAAAAGCGGATCAGCGATCTATTGTTGTTGTATTTACATAAGACGTATAAAAAATAGATTTAAATAAATTCGTTCTTATAGTTTATAGTTTATTTGCTACGTTATTTTAAAATTTTTAAACAATTTTTTTTTCCTATGCCAGTTTGAGATTCTATTATTAATTTATTATAGGTGCAATATTAAACCAATGTTTGCAAAACAGTTACATCAATCAGTTAGTACCTTATGACGGATTTAACAATATTTTCGGCAAAATATGTATTCCCGAAAAATATTTTTATAACTTATTCATATACATATAAATAAAAGAAATAGAATAAGAATAAAACTTGATATAATATGTTTTCTATGTTTTTCACCGCAATAACATTGAATGTCCTGAGTTTTTTAGTAGTCTCTTGTTTTTTGTTCCACAACGTATTATTCGATCAAATGTTACCTTTTATACTTCTACTCAACAAACAAATTATGTACCAACTACTAAATTGTCGAATTTCCCGAATTTTCGTCAAATAAATATAAGATAGAAGTTTTCACGAATCAATCATTATCCTCATTTACATGTTGTACATTACATGCATTATCTAATCATATGCGACCATTAGTTATACGTTTTTACTGTTTGTTCCAAACTCATTGTACTAATATGTTATATTATTTTTGTAAATTCTAGCTCAAGTTGTTTTATAATTAATTTGTTATCAATCTTATTGTACAACATTTTCTTGTACTAAACACTGTAAATGTGAATGCCGTTAAATTAAAAAAAAATAAAATCTACCTAACCTAACCATTAAAACGAAATATGTTATTTTCAATGACAGCTACGTGAAATCGGCGTCGGACAACGTGATGAAGTTGGTGGACAACGTAAAACAGGCCGAGATCATGCTCTCGGCGGACACGTCGCGCGAACGGGAATATCAATTGAAGATCGCCCGCATTCACCGGGCGCAGAACCGAGCTGGACGCAGGTTGCAGGTGATCCGAAGACTTTTGGCCGGTGCCGAGGTGGGCATGGTACATTTGGAAAGCGACTGGAAGCTGAACACGTGTAACAACACATGCTGAAAAACAGTCGTAGCTCCAGTCTGGTCCGGCTCATTTGACGCATATAAACGCTGGAAATAGGTTAGGTTTAGTGCTGGACCTGACAATATCGTGTCGTTCCTACACGGCTAATATATAATCCCTATTAACGATAATGTATGTATTTTTGTTGTTTTTGTTTTTTATTTTTTTATTGTAATTTCGCATTTAAGATATTATACAGTTATATAGTTTACCTATAAAAAAAAAAAAAAAAAATTATAAAAATATTTATTTCTTTATAATTATATAATTAATTCTGAGTTTTACTCAATTTCGACAAAACGAAACTTATAAATTATACTTCACCGTACTATCATTCCATCACCATACATTCTACACCTGCTGTACATCAATTTTTGTATGTATTTTTTATACACGTATATATATTAATAAGATGTACGCATATTAGTATTATGATCATGACCGTATTCAGGCGTGGGGTTTCAGGGTTCAAACCATCCCCGAAAATTTGTTTACATCTAAAATAATATCTTTCTGAAAAAACAACAAGATTTTCATTTGGCATGCTCATACGTTATACACAAAATATACGTTATAAATATGTTATAGGTATAGTCGGAACTCAAATTACCATTAAATCGTTTAATCGTACTTCTGACATTATAGTAATTGATAATAAAAATTGTCATTAGCTGTAGTTGGAACCAGCCATATTTCTGCAAAGGGTTATTTTTATAATTATTTTATTTATTATCTATCGCAGAATTTAAAATTGATATTATCAATATTCAAATACTTAATACTCATATATATTATGAGCAATAAATTGTGTAGTTACACCGCCATTATTATGATACATTTAAGTTTTAAATTATCACAATAACTCTTTCAAATTTTTCTATTGGTCTAACCTGCAGATAAAAAAAAAAAAATGATATCTGTGTAGTAGGTAGGTATAATATATTCTTTAAATAAAATATAATTATGCTGTAATATCTACTATCAGTTATCCATATAAAGTACCTAAACGCCTAAAATAAAAACCGTTTTTCGTAAAAGCTATTACGGGTCGTCATGAAAATGAATCGCTTTTAATTCAATGCCAGACAACTCGAGTACTTACTACTTCGAATTCAATAATTGATATTTATACTTATCATATAAGTATAAGTACCTATTTAATAATGACATTTATTAACACTTGTGTAATTAATGATTATGATTAATATTTTCATAAAACCCCCCTTCGAAAATTAATACTGAATACGGTAATGATTATATATTGTTGCATAGTCAGCATTTAATCATATTAGTATTTTATATCCGATGACACGAGCGGTGGGTTTTGTCGCCCGACTACTATATTAAGTTATATTAAGTTTGCATTGGCATTAAGATTTATAACAATAAAATAATATATTTTACTTCTACGCTTGAGTTTTTATTCATATCAATAAAATACACAACAATTATGATTTGTGTTGGCAGTGGCAGCGTGATTATATAGTGTTATAATAAATACGCAATTGGGTCATTTAAAATAGGGGAGGGGGGGGGGTAAATAAGGTAAGGACATTATGTGTTACGAATTATGATTATTATTTAGTAATTTAGTATATTATATAACACTACTAAATATAGAATATAAGAACAAAATTATCAGCAAAATGTGTTAGAAAAACGTGTTGCGTCGTCAAAAAAAAGTTTACGCCACAGCACTGCTTATATAGGCAATGGTTAGGCAATATTGTTTCTATTGTTATTTTTAGATACAATATAGATATGTCTAGTCAGTGGCACCGGTGATAGGGGTGGGGGGGGGCAGAGGAGGCATTCGACACTCCGTTAAATATGTCGGGTAAATTATAATTTTGCCCCCCTGAAAAATTGTCATCACATAGTTATACACTTAATACTTAAACATTTAAGAGTTATAGTTTATATTTAAATTACAATTTTATTATTTTTAATATTTATATAATATAATATGTAATAAAATGAATTTTAAAAAGTTGTATAACAAATAAAATTAAAAAATGTTAAACATTAAAATTGTTTTTAATTTTATATTCAAAATTAAATTAGGTGAATAAGATTATTAGTTTAATCTACAATATAGTAGTTAAACCGATTTTACAAAAATCAATAAGTAGGTATTTGTATTTTATTTTAATGTGTACAATAAATCATGATTTGTCTTAAATTTTTACCCCCACAAGAAAAATAATTTCTGCGCCTCTGTGTCTAGTAAATATATAAGAAAAAAACTTTTTTATTTTTTAATTATGTAAAATTAGATGTTAGCTATAATTCAATGAGTACATATATTTTATACAAATATTGATATGCGAAATTTCTTTAAAATGGTGATTTTTCAAAAAAATTTTCATATTATATTGAATGAATTAATATTTCTGCAAAGGGTTATTTTTATAATTATTTAATTTATTATCTATCGCAGAATTTTAAATTCATATTATCAATATTCAAATACTTAATACTTATATATATTATGAGCAATAAATTGTGTAGATACACCGCCATTATTATGATACATTTAAGTTTTAAATTATCACAATAATTCTTTCAAATTTTTCTAAAAATAATAAAAGTATAATTTAATTTAATAATTATTAATACTTATGACTCTACTTACACTTATTAAGTTATGAGTTATGAATCAATAATTATAAAAAAATAATACATATTTGTTATTGAGTTTTGCTAATGTTATAATTTATTTATATTTTTTGGAATTTTGAAAATATAAATATTATATATAATAAAATACATTTTTATTCGGCCATAAATATAAAATTGTAATTTTTTTTTTTATGATCCCGAGTAGGGGGGTCGATACCCGGAACCCCCCCCCCCCTCTCGTATATACGCCACCGGGCGGTTGGTTAAATTTAAAAAATATATCTTAAGATAGATTAGAAATTAAACATTGTCGTGTTTAAAGTTATGACAATATGGTACAAATATCTTTATTAAAAAAATCAAGAGAGTCCAAGCTTGATTACAGGAATTAAATTAATATACACAATTTTGCCTGTTTTCTGCGCATATTTAGTTGGAATGCAAATTTAGTGTAGCTCGAATTTTAGTTATAGGATGGTAAGTTTTATAGAACAGTGCAAATTACGTGTATTCGACTTTTTTTCAAATTCTACTGCTCATTAATGAGCGTATATGTTCATATATGAACAGTTTATACAATGAAATATAATTATTAATTATAGTAATTAAAAAATAGTTGCACCTATGCCTATAATGGATAAATTCTTAAACATTATATATTGTAAATAAAGATATTTATTATATTAAAGAATTATTATAGTATAATAGTTTAATAACGCCGAACGGATCAGACTTGATATAATTTTTTACATTATTATGGAATTGACACGATGCATGTGTTTGATAACAAAAAGACACTCACTACACCGGTGATGGTTAAGTTAAATTTTAAAGTTTATTCAAATTAGTTGTTATAAAACAAATTAATTTCAATAATTTCATAAAATAAATAAAATTAAACCATAACAGTTTTGAACAATTAATTATTGTTTAGACCGACACGGACGCTATATAAACGAACTAGAGCGCTTCGCCAGTCGGTCGTTCGTAGTCCCGATCTTTACATATTATATTTTATTAATCAATAATATACATATTCATATCGTTTCGATATACGGTCATGGGTAATGATTAATAAAAACCGATTACATAATCGCAATTACCGTAGTATTCCCAAGACGGAAAGTTCATTAGTTTGGGCCTGGTGGAATGTACGATTCGAAATATTCAAACACAGGCCGTATCAGAATATTGAACCACAATATAAGTTTTTGATTGTCCATTTCAAATCTACAATAAAAACACATACTTTGTTAATTATTTGTTTTTTATATTGTCACTGAAAAACTGGTTTATTTGTGCAATTTAGAACAAAACGTAATATATTTTTAATTTTTTAAAAAATGTATAAAGTCACAATATTAATCCAATTTAATTATAATTTAATATAAGTAGTTTTAGGTTGATTTTAAGCTAAACTAATATTGTATGAGTAATATATTCATTTTTGTTCTTATTATTTTAGTTTTAAGTTTTATATTTTTTTATATTTCCTTTAGGATTTTTCAAAAAATTATTGTTAAATGGGTAATTTTTCAATTTTTCTTATAATTTTCCTAGACTTATTTTGAAATCCTTTATTTTGTTTATTGTTAGATATTTATAATTAATTACTATATATTGAATTTATCTCAAAATTAAATGCGCTGGAAAAACTATTTTTTTTTTTATCATAAATTAGCAAAATCAAAAATTTTCGACCTTAATTTTATTGATATTATAAGCTGTAAAATAAACTGAAAATATTAAGAAGGGGTACCGTCTTTTAACATTCCTATACTAACATTAACATGATTAAAAAAATACAATTGTGAAAAATTTAATTAAAAAATTTAATTTCAATAAAATTTATATTATAGTTACTCAATTATACAAATATTTTTAAGAATATGAAATATATCGTAATTACCGAAAATAACTAGACTTGTCAGAATCCTCAGATTCATCCGATTCATCGTTTAATCCATTATCTGATTCATCAATCACTCAATCCGAATGGTCTTCAATTTCTTCTTGCCTGTAAATATTTAATTTACTTTATTAATATTAATATAATATAATATACTTAATAATATTTTATCTTTAATTAAATGTTATCCTATTTAATACAAATACATTAAATCTAGTGATGTAGTTGTAAAAAAAGTTTTGAGTATATACAAAAATTTCCCAAAGTATAAAATTATATTCTAAGTTTCTAACACTTTGAAATATAATAAAATCGTCAATTTTAAGTTGTAATTGTAAATTATTTTTGACATAAATATTTTAAATTCATAAGATACTAAATAGAATCCAATTAGTGAATAATGATTATGGCAAAAACTAAATTAATTATTTAATAAAATATTTGTATACTCGCGTATATGCTTCTATTACAACTGATTATAACAGTATAACATTCAAGTAATTAACTAATTAATTCACTAACTTATTTAAAATTTTTAAAAACTAAACATTTACATTACCTGGCCAATGAGGGAAAGATGTTTTCACACAAGAAAAAACAGGATAAAAATAATTATAATTAATTAAATATACGTTATTTTAATTTTAAAATAATAATGACTTGACAACATAACATTTATTAGACTTTTAATTATATAAAATGTAAGTTAATAACTTTATCCAATAAAAATTCCATTCTTTGAAAATAAACTTCATTTATTTAATTAAATGATACAATTTAATTTCATAAAATAATATGATTTAAAATGTAAATGTTGTATTTTATAGATCAATATTCTATGTTTAAATAAAAAGTATCTACTTATTTATACAATAATTTTAGAAGTTTTAGAAATTTTAAAATAAAAACCTAATAAATGATCGATATTTAGTTGAAATCGGAAATCGGAAAACGTTAAACTTTTTTCTTAGAATAGTCTTATTAATGTTAAAATACAGCCATACATTATTATTATTTAAGAGGTATACAAGAGGTATCTGATTAAATATTTGGTAATAAACTTGTGAAACAAAATAATTGACTTCTCGTGCAAAACAATAAAAAAGAAAAAAAGAAAACGTATATAAAAGTTTACACGTATTCAGCAAATGTTGGTGATAATATTTCTAAAAGTAATATGTATAGTATTTTATATTATAATTTGTTGGATATTATTACTCACTATTAGCTGCTCTTCAGACATAATTACTCTCGGCATTTCTAAAAAAAAAATTTTTTAATTTTAAAAAATATTAATAATAAACATTATATACTGGATAATTATTAATTAATTTGCATTTTAAAATGAAAAATGTATTAAAAGTACACTAAAATCAACCTATCACTAACTTAATATCTATATATTCTTCACATACAATAATGATTATTAGGTATATTATATTATTGTCTATATTGTATAATTAAACTATGATGTTACCAGTGGCGCCGAAAGTACTCATCAAGAGGGGCAGTTACCCCCCATTCTAAAGTGGGTGGGTATTCGATAGCTAGGTGATATTAAAAATGTGGAAATTCAAAAATATATAATAATATAAATTATACTTGCAATAAATACTCGCATGATGTTATACACACATTCTATCCCTTATAGACATTTAATATAGTAATAAACTAATAACTATTAGTCATAGTTTAATAATATTTATAAAACAAATAAACATATAAAATGACTTGTGAGTTGTGTATTTTTAAATAAATTTATTATTATGGCATAATCATTAAGCAATTATCATTGTTATAATTTACGAGAAATCATAATTATTAATAGTAGGTATCAATTTAATTATAACCATATTACTGAATATTATAAATTTATAAATATAAGACAAAAGATTACCTACATTATTTGTTTATATTACCATATCAAATTTAAATAATGTAAATGTGTAAATTGTAAATGTGGCGGTTTTTGAACAATTTTTTTGGAGGGGTCCTCGAACTTTAAAAAATCATTATTACATCTATTTTAAAAATATGACTTAAATTTTTTTTTTTATTAATATATAATATTAACTTTTAATATGAAACTATAAAACAAATTCAAGTTTTCGTTTTTTTTTGGTGAGTTCGATTATAATTTCATCAACCGTCAAGTTAAATTTATCTCTACAAATATACATCATAGCTAGACCATTCAATATTTCCTGAAATAATATATAAATAACACTCAATAAAAGTATTTAAAAAAAGTATATAAAAATACTATTTTTTTTTAACATACCTCTCCAATTGTATTTCTGAGATAGGTTTTAATTATTTTAAGGTTGGAAAATGTATGTTCATTTGACGCTGTTGATACTGGTAATGTAGCGAGTATTTGTAACATTTTAAAAATATTTGGGAAAACTTCTTTGTTGCATATCGTCAATGCATGTAGAGCATTTGTTGGTTTTTTTATTAAATTTTTTAAACTCCTTTGCCAAAATTTATACTCCGCATTAAATATTGCTTCATTTTCACTTTCTATATCTTCTTGGTAACATTTTGTCAACTTATAAAATAATCTTTTAATTTTTCTGTTGCGAATAATGAATGAAAAGCATTTATTATAGTTTTATGATCAATAAATCTTTCTTTGAGTTCATTAATGAAAGTAAGGAATAAATACAGATATATGATAATACTCTTCAAGTGATTTTGTTTGTATATTTAATCTTTGAGTTTGGCGACCTACGATTCTTGGGATTTTTATGTCTACTTGATGTGTATTAACTATAAGAGTAGCTTCGTTAAATATTTCTGTTTATTACCATGATAGATAAATGAAAATAAACGCAAATAAATATAATGTAAATAAAAATACATTGAAAAAGTAAAACATAGATATTATACATATTTTAATAAAATAATTTACAAATTATTAATATACTATTAGTAAAAAAATAATATTGTATATATGTAATACATTAAAAACGTTAAAAATCAAAATATTATTTAATTTCAAATATTTACGTTTTTCTAATTTCTAATTTTTAGAAAGTTTATATTGAAAATGAGTCGTTGCATTTTTTCACATAACAATTGATGCCTAACTTGGCATTCAGAAGGAGCTAATATAGGCAACTTTATAACAATTTCGAGGGGCATTGATAATAAATAGTTCTCTACTTGTTTGTACAAAATGTTTTATTATTTTGATATAAAAATTAATTTTAATCGAAGTACCTAAATTTTAAATACGATTAATAACTTGTTATAATTATATATAATTAGCTTCAAATTCTGGGGGGTCCAGATCCCCAGAACCCCTGGACCCCCCCTAAAAACCATCACTGTGTGTTACTATATTACAATTTTAATTTACAAAATGTAATATAAATATTCTTATTGCAAATGGTAAATATTAAGGGGTGCAGAAGCTAATAGATAAAACGATAAATAATGATTCAGAATTAAATATATGGGTGGTAGGTTATCTTGTATTATCGCCCCTCCAAAAAAATTTTAGTTTGGCGCCACTAGATGTTACAATTTATTATCATAGGTACATGTAATGTTCTAAAAAAGTGTGAAAGTCGATTACGGATGTTGCTTCTTTTGGTTTACGGATAAATTAGTGGTCTATTATAATTTAGATTTGAATTCAATGATAATGAATTAAAAAATACGGTTCAGAGAGAAACTCTATATAAAACAATATATTATTATACTAATAGGCTGTTCCAAATGTTAACCATGTGTGTAAACTACCTATAAGAACACTAAACAGAATTTCAAGTATTTACGGTCAAAATTGCAATAGTTATCATGAATCATCTAAATAAAATATTGTATATCTAAACATATACAATATACAATTTACTCATAATCCGTTCCAATTTTTTCACGTGTAAATTTTACCCATGTGAATACTCAAAAAATATTCAAGTCCCTACAATTAAAACTCAACTATAGATATCACGATTTTAAAAAAATAAATTAATTAACGGAAACCGTAATTTTGCCAATGTTTAATTAGAATTCAAGTATGATCAATGTAATTCCTTTGTTAGGTATAAACCTTTATTATATATATATATATATATATATATATTATATTATTGTTATCATCAATCTTATCTTACTCTTAATTAATTTTAACATATAGTGGCTTCCAATCCGTTGTGCGTTCAAAGCCCGCTGTGCGAAGTTCGCCGTTTGCCGCCCAGTCATGCTCTTAACTTGCGCCCACTTATAGACAATTATAACTCTTAAATCTACTTATTTTTTTATAACAGAACATTTCTATTATTATTGTTATTAATATATAATGTTTAAAGAAACACAACTAATAACTATAGTCACAACATCGGCTATCTGCTGTTACGCGCCACATTTAATACCATATGATGTCATCATCAAACGCTCAATTTATAAATGTTGCACGACCTAAAGAATCAGAAGGATCCGAGTCTCAATTCGTATACATAATAATTTAGATATTTTTTAATAAAACTTAATTAAATTTTGAAGGAGAATTGTAATCCCTAAAGCCCCCCCCCCCCTCTTGGTACTCCTATGGCTTCATTACATATTGTCACATTTTTTGAAATGACAATTTTGTAAAACTGTTGTATAAGTATAATATACG
>CM023361.1:579740-642919 GCA_013282895.1 Eriosoma lanigerum
CGTATATTATACTTATACAACAGTTTTACAAAATTGTCATTTCAAAATATGTGACAATATATAATAAAGCCATAGGAGTAGCAAGAGGGGGGAGGTTATAGGGATTATAGTCCTCTCTCATAATTTAATTATGTTTCGATCCATCCCTGATAAAGGATATATCGTTGAAATATTCGAAAAAGAACATAACGACGTAGTATTTAATATTGCTGATCCTGTAAATACCATGTCCACAGGTTATCAACGTTTATTCTAAAATGACCGCAACCATGATATTGCACAGAAGAATTGTCGCATTAGTTTTAAGACGAATTGCGGCGGAAGAAAACAATACGCTTATGAATGATATAAGTGCAGAAAGTATGATTGATTATATAAAAAGTCTCAAAGGTCCATTTAAAAACAGAACAGACACGGTGAAATGCGTGTGTAAAATATTATCTGGTGTCTAGGGTGATCGAGAAATCGTGGAAGTAATAGTGAATTGGCTAAGACGACCGCACTCCATTATTGCTACAGTGAATTATCTAATATATGAATAATTAATGTAAATTTGTGTTCGAAGCCTGGTAAAAAATAATAAGATGTATTTACTAATTAGACGATATTTGATGATGTTGTTGCGACGAGGAATCGTGCCCCGACAAACGCGTACGAATATCCATCATTTACAATTCACGGCACAATGATTGGCAATCTACATCAAAGGGGGTCGCAAACCAACCAGACCCTGTTACGTTGGCTGAAATATTGGAGGTCATAAACCAATTTAGGTACCTTTGCAGACCTGTTCCATGCAGAAACAGGAAAGATTGTCTGCACTGTCAACATTGTGGCCATAATAAAGTATATATTATATACACATCTTAACAAAATAATATTTTGATTTTTACTAACGATTTGATTTTATGAAGGATATATATCGTTGTATGACCCCGTTGAAATTGTCGAAGAAGAACATAACGACGTAGCATTTAATATTGGTGATCCTGTGAACGCCATGTCCATAGGTTATCCATACTTGGCATTACGCCTTTCGTAACGGGTTTGGACATACCAAACATAAAAGTTTTGTACCCATTGCTGAGAAATACGGGACCGTTCAGTTACACGGCTACCGTGTACACGCGAGGTTGTTTGAATCACATTCGTCGATTCGACGATTTTTATACTTATAAAAGCCATGCCTATACTCGTGGAACGTACATCCGGACGATGGTTAAGAAATATGAAGAAAATTAAATTCTACTCATTTTGTAATAAATTAATATAATAATTTATTCATTTTTTAATAAAAAATATAATAATTTTGATATTACAGTAAAAGATAATTATTATAAAATTGGTACAACATAGGGAAAACATCATAATAATTACACAAGAAATCAATTTGGAATTGAAATATGTAATGCGTCATTCAATTTACTCAGTTGTTTTATATCAAATTACAATATAAATAATAAAAAAATAATAGTCTGACTTAAAAATGAGTTGTAGCGTCTTTGCAATTAATATTATTAAACTTTATCTTCTTTTAATAATGTTTTTTAAACGAATTATGAGTTTTATCGTATTTATTTTATTTAATAATAGAATACAAATAAGTACGTCTTTCCGACACGTACAATAATTATGTTATAGACAATTATATGTAGACGATTAACGATAACATTTATAGCGTTGGAAAATTTTAAAACAATTTAATTTTATCAAACTTCAACAAATATCTGATATAGCCGTCGTCGTCACACTGTCCGTTACGTAACAGCACAAAACCATAATAAATGTTCAATATTATATTATTAATTATAAATATTAAGATAATATTATGTTTTATGTACGATAAATAAAAATAATATTGATGTTTGCAAACCACCACCGACCACAGTCGTCACTGTTCAATGTTTGTTACTTGTTCTGTTCTGTTTGACGGACGGAAACTCATCATAGCATCTTTTTATGATTTGTTTGTTTTGTTTTTCAATACAGATATTAAATTTAAATAAAATTAATTATTTCAGTTAATAACAATAATGTACTTATTTTTTTTTCATTTCGTTGTACATACAACAGCGAAGGATGAAAGTCAATAAACTATCCAACGAATCGGTCTTTGCAGTCTTTTACTATTCTCGATCATCGTTCAATTATTGATATTTAAGAAAAATCCACGGTACTCCGGTTGATATACCTCGGGCCGCGGTTGACGACCTCAATCAAGGCATCACATAACGTTTCCCAACACACTACGGATATTCGAAACGTTACACATTATTTATTAGTTTTTTCCGTAAAATGTTTTGATAGAAGGCTAAACGAAACAATTAGATTAAGACAATTTATTGACTGTTTTTATACTAAACTTCACTATACGAGTAAGTATACTTCATTATTTGATTAGCCATAAAGTTTATATACACTTAAAAAAAAAATTAAATTTATAATGTTTTGAACTGTTCAACTGTTGTATTACATACTGCATGTTATGAGCTGTTAAATGAAAGAAAAGCTCAAGAAAGGGCACAGTCTTTTAACATTCCTATATCTACATTAATATGATTGAAAATTGAAATAATACAATTGTGAAAAATATAAATTAAATTTGGATGAAATTTATATTCTAAACATTTTTATCTTCTGGAAGATGCCAGTTATTCGAGTGAGTGATAAAGAAAAATTGAAATTGATCAAAGTATTAGATTCCCGAAAACCACTTATATGCGCGTTCAGATCTTGGGACCTTAGCGAATATCCGGTTCTTCCTCAGAACACTTCACATTCGTGGACGGTTAAATCGAATAGTTCATTAGAAAGATCTAGATTTGTTATAATAGGATTTCAAACTAATAGAATAAATAACTTATTTAAAGCGTCTGGACAATTCGATAACTGTAAAATAAAAAACCTGAAGATACACTTAAACTCTGATATATTCCCTTACGATGACTTCTGTGCAGATTTCACAAACAATTTAACGACTATTCTCTATAAAGGATATAGAGATTTTCAAAAATCATACTACGATAGAGAGCATATCAAACCTATACTATCAAAAAATATTATATTATATAATATTATAAAATTTTTAATTAAAAAATAAAACCAAGTTAATAATTATTTCTGAATAATTCTAAGTATTTTATAAAATGACAAATATGTTTCGACCAGGGAAAAATGTACCAAAAACAAATAATATGCAAGAAGAAAATAATGGTGAATATGTTACAAAAAAATTAGTAAGTTTTATGAATAAATTTATGCAATACCTAATATAAAAAACAAAAATTATTCGTTAAGGAATAACTTTTTATAGAATACTATGATGAAGTGATGAATGATACTATAATAATAAACAGTGAAAAGAAATCATTTCAAAACACAATCACACTAATTTGATGGATTTTATGACATTTTTAAAAACAAATTGTTATCCAATTTATATAAAAAATCGTAATGAAAAATCAAATTTTCGAAAACAATGTAAACCATTTAAACTGAAAAAGGGAACATTAATTTATAAAAAGAACAAATTCTAAAGTTATATTTGATGAATCAGAAAAAAGAAAAATATTACAAATGGATAATAGGTGGTTAAGATATTTCTGTAGAAGCACCAGCATTGTCCGCTCACCGAGGACGTGATACAACACAACGCCTTCTAAAAAAAAGGTACTTTAATTAATTTATATAATTATAAATATTCCAGTAAACAATACATATAAAGTTTCTTAACGAAGTTTCCAGTTGATATTAATTGAATTTCGCATACATTTTAACATTATTATTGTTCTATTAAATAAAATAATTTGTAATAGGTATTTTTGGCCAAAAATGGCAAATGATATTAGAAATTATATACAAGGATGTGAAGCATGTCAAAAAGTGAATCCAGTATGTTTAAAAATGGTACCAGAATTAAAATCTGTTGAGGTTCCAAAACAGGTACGTTTAATATTATATTTACAAACAAATTTATCTATACCTATTTTAGTGCTTATAATATATATATAAACTATATTTTGAATCTGTTAAATATTAACATTATAATTGTCAACAATGGCGCAACCAGAAACAATTTTCGGAGAGAGGGGGTCACAATTTAATATTAATACACATATTATATTATAAAATAAACACAAGTATATAAAATATATACAGGGTGATTCTTTTATCGTACTACACTCATTATTTCAGTCTTTTTTAATGTTTGTTTTTTCACAAAATATTTAGAACATACTACCTTTCATTTTTACTTAAAATAATACATTTTTTTACAATTATCTAACCTGTATATTTTTTAATTTTTATACTTTTTTCAAATGGCAAGGTATATAATTTTTTACATCACCCAATAGGAAAAAAAATATAAAAATAATCTTTGTCATTTTTAATTTTGTCAACTTTTCAATGAAATAAAGTGATTTAAAATGAGTATTTAGTAAATAATAAAACTGCTTCTTGGGAGACACTAATTTTGTTCATTTTTCTTTTACATAATGTCTGTACCTATTATACAGTTACATAGTTTGTTATGTAGTTATTTTATATATTAATTGAAATATAATAAGTATTAATACAGATAAAGGCGTATGTATAAACACTCCATAATTTTAAAATCTATACTTATTATAATATGGGAAATTTCAAAGTGTGAATCGTAATGTATCAAAATAATCGAATTTTTATAAACCAATATTACAAAAACTAATGGTCAAAAATGAAGACTAGGGTGCAATAATCAGATATCTCTAATTATTAAATTGTTCAGGAGAGGCTTAAAACTGAATTCAAAATTAATTAATGATCTTAAAAATGATTAAAAATATATTTAAATTCCAATTGAAAATGTGTAATTGGCATTCGTATCAAAATTATAATTTTAAAATTGTTTATACTAAAAAAAAATTAATTATGATTATTTGTATATGTCTGGTTATTGCACTAAAAATAATATTTTATCGAATAATTTTTTTTTTCAAATTTCCACTTTTTATTTACGGTTCTCCTTGATATCAGTAGCCCCAATATTTTTAGTCCTTAACGCTATTATTGTACCTGAAAAAGTTTATGTGATAACTAGATTTTATATTCATTATTTATTTTATTTTCAGACTCCCAGTGTCAAATATTTATAAAACATTTTTTTTTTTCATAACTTGATTTTTTTATACTTGTTTTCCTAATATATTAGTAAACACAACACTTTTAGTTCTATTTTTTATCTTCGTATCTTGTTTAGTTTACAAATTATTGCAACTTATAGTAATATAAAATATAAGACAAAAAATAACCACTTCAATATAACTATATAATTATTAAAAAGCCAAGTTATATAATAAAATATTATATTAAGGGTTATTAATCTTGAAAAAAAACAATATTTATATATATTTATAAATTACCTAAATTAAATAAATAGTCGTTTAGACAAGTAGCACTTATATATACAATAACTACAAAACAACTAAATAATATATAAGTATTAAAAATTAAAATAATTTTATCATATATTTATAAAAATAATATTATATAGAAAAAAATAGGTAGGTATACCTATTTCATTAATAAAATATAATATATTTTTCAATTTATTACCTATCACTTAATATAATAATTATGTATTAACTATAAATAAGTAGAAACTCAAGTGTGAGATAAGGAATCAAAATTACAATAATAATATCCGTTACAATAAAATACAAAAGTACAATAAAAAACAATGACCAATATTAATATTAAAAATGATTACTATATATTACTATATATATTTAATAATATGTTTACTTTAAAATATTTTGTTTGATTTTATAATATGATATAATATAATATAAATAATTATAAGTTATAATTTAGTTATAAGTTGAAATGACATCGTAAGATATATTCTTTACAATATGACTAATATATGACTAATTTTATTGCAATAACCAGACATCTCTATTTGTATTATATAATCCCTATAATTAAAGATCGAATATGTCTGATCAACCGATGAGGAATTTTTTTTTCCATAAAACAATGCTTAAAATTCATTTTTTTACGAAAATGAAGATGTCTAGTTATTGCACCCTAGTCTTCAAATGAAAAATGTTTGCACATAAATTATTTTAAAATTATTACCCCATGCAATAGAATAAAAATTAATATAATAGATTGCCATTTAAAAAAGTATAAAACTAAAAATTTAAGCAAGAAAAAGAGTAGTAAAAAATGTAAATTTTATGTAAAAATAAAAAGGTAATAGGATACAATTATTTTGTAAAAAAAAAATTAAAAAACATAAAAATTTTTCGAACAAATGAGGAGTGTAGTAAGATAAAAGAATCACTTTGTATATATATATTTATACATGTTACATTATTCATAATATAGTTAATAATATGTTCATTACTTTATTTTAATTAATATTTTACTATTAGGTATTTAAACAAATAGGAATTGACATAATGTCACTACCTGAAGTGGATGGATATAAATATGTTGTGGTTGCAATTGATTATTTTTCCTAGTGTTCCGAGCAAGACCATTAAGAAACAAAACTGCCATTTCTGTGGCTAGATTTTTATATGATGAAATAATTTGTCGACATGAGTGTCCAAAGATTCAAATAAGTGATCAAGGACGTAAGTTTATAAATAAGGTGAATGACGAATTATCTCGTCTTACAGGTACTCAATAAAGAGTGACCTCTGCATATCATCACCAGGCAAATGGATTAGTAGAACGTCAAAATCTAACGATTAAAAATTGTTTATTAAAAGTGTTACAAAATAATGTTCAAAAGTGGCCATCTATTTTGCAAGTAATTTTATTTGCTCATAGAAATGTACATTGCAATTCTACAGGTTTTTCAATTATTATACCAACGAGAGCCAATATTACCAATTGATATTGATCATGAAAATAGTATAATACATTCTGAAAATGATTTAGATGTCGATGATAAGGAAGCATTAATTGATTCAGAAGTTTTTAATCTTGATAATTTTAAAAAGACTGTAAGTCAAATGATTGATATGAGAAACGTTATGGAGGATAGTGCAAAACAAAATATAGAAGAAGCACAAAAAAGATAACGATATACTTATGCAAAAAGACATAAAATAAGTAGTATATTTAAAGAAGGTGATAAAGTTTTAGTGAAGAATTTTAAAAGAGACTACAGAAAAGGAGGCTGGCAGAATATGCCTTGGGAAAGTTAATTTTAGAATATATGTATATTAAAATCTGGAGATAAAATATTAAAAAAAAAAAAACAAAATATATGTAATATAAAACATCGGAACGACTTGAAATTGAATATTCATTTGAAGAAATAAAGCCGGTAAAAGGATACGAAGAAGTAGATAATATGAAAATGAATAAAGAATAATGATGAAGCATAATGATTATCTTATAAATCATATATAAAAAATTTAAATATAGCAATAAAAAAAAAAAAAATCAATGTTTTAAATATTTTAATAATTTACTATGAATCATATAGAAAACTGACGCAGCTAATGAATAAACTTACATTTTATAATTATATTATATATATATATAAATTATGTATTGTATACAATAATACATATTGTACAATACTTATATTAAATAATTTATTATAACTCTCATTAATAAGAAAATTAAAAAATACAAAATACAAAATACCTAATTATAAATAGTAATAAATCTATTAAATTTATATAACACTATTGAACTTACTTTCTGATGTATTATCTTTATTTTTTATATCTTAAAGTACTTTTCGACAAACTTTTTGTGTCCTTTACATGTTCATCTAGTATTTATAACAATTTAACTAATTATTTTTCGTACATACAAACACATCTGTAGTATTTTGATACAACCGTTTAAAATCAATATCAACCTTAAAAAAATACAGAATATAAAGGTGTATACATAGGTTTTATAGGGTCCAAGTAAAGGCAAAGTTTTGTAATGAATGATCAGTGAAGACAATGTAGTTGTATATAAATTATAAATAAAACAAATCATTAGTTTTAATGATAAAAGAAACTGTTATACATTAATTTGTTACACCTTACAAGTAATTGTGAAGGAAATAAAAAAATTGAGTTATAAACCAATTATAAATAACTGTTAATTAATACATATTTACCCGTAATTAAACAAAACGATGACAGAAAAGTGTAAGACAAGTACGTCACAGACAGTATCACAGAAAATGACGACTATAATAATAATTACTCATAATAAGTAATACAAAGTATATATAGAGCCTTTAAACAATTATTTGTTATGTGAACAAAATAATCTGTTAATATCGCGAATAATCTATGGTTAAAAATAATGAACTATAATAAAAGAACAGTAATAAAGTAACAACATAATACAATAAAATGCACTATACATCCTATATACCACCATTGATTATAAATGGCATACGAAAGAAAACAAATTATATTCAATGATACTATACACAGTCCCGCCGTAGACCGTAAGACAATTGATATTTTTTACGTGATAAACTAATATAATCAAACCACCAGAAAAATACCAACCTAAAAATAGAACAATCTATAAGAATAATAGAATTAGAATAATCTAACCTAAATACACTTGAATTCTAACAAAATAACAAAAACATTGCTAATTTAGGTTTAGCAATGTAATTAAAGGCTATAAATCGCCTGTGCACTGGCACCGACACTGGGTGGCGGTCCCAGAACATACATTTCTATACTATACTGTTGCATCTATGCCTATAATAGATATAAATTCTTAAACATTATATATTGCAAATAAAGATATTATTATTATATTAAAGAATTATTAACATATAATAGTTTAACGCCGAACGAATCATATAGACGTCGCCAAAATTGACAACTATTGACTTTGACGACAATGTATTATTGTAAAAAGAGTAGTGAATGATATGTAGGTGGTTCAAAGGACACTTATTAGGCCTATATACGTTTTCCATTAAAAATACGGAATATTTCTCCGAGTGTACGGTCAACCCTGCAGCTATATAATATAGTGTTTGCATCAGTATAATATATATCTGGTGCGATATTTCGAAATGCAATTTAATTAATATAATATCAGTGATTATAAAATAGATAGTCTAATTTATTTTTTATAGAATTTAATGCCAAACGGCTTTTTACATACCTAAGTACGATACAGAAAATTAACATTAAATTAGTGTAAATTAACAGAATATAAAATAAGTACTAGATCACGGATTGATTGGCCAATCTAATAAATGATAATATTTTTAAAATTGTATATGTATCAACTCTAAATTATTGCAATAATTAATAACAATTATGCTTGAATATAGGAAAATGTTGTACCCCGTGAATATTCGATAAGTATACGACAATTCTCTTACGCGTGCATAGTTTCTATCAGGGCTTGCATTTGGAAAAAACAAAATGTTTTAAACGTTTTAAACATATTTAACGTTATAGAGCATATGTGTTTAATGTTATCAGATATTTTATCGTTATGAATTAATTGTGTTTAATGTTACGGTTAAATTATATTGTTCTTAGACATTTACGTTTATCGTTTACCGTTATTTTAATGTTTAACGATACTCATTATCCGGAAAAATAAATTTTCTATACATTAAAATACTATATAATTAAAAATAATATATATTATTTAAATAGATAAGTATTAAACATGATTTAATGTAAGCTTAAATTTAAAATATCAAAATACATTATACTTCGATTAATTATTGAATATTCAAATAATCCATTTCAACATAACAAATCTTGTTTATTGATGTACTTATACATATATGTACAAGTATACTATGGGAAACAACATGTATTTCTTAGTTTTTTATATGCAAATATATACATTAGGTAAAAAAAAATGGTAAATGATAAATAACTTTTATTAAGTATAAAAACTTTAAATTATACATTTTTTTTTTATAATTTATTTCTTCTTATGATTAATATATCTTCCAGTAAAACACTTGAAATTGGTATAGTTTTAATTTAAACTTGCAAATAAAATAATACATATAAATATATTATATTTATAAGTTTTAAATAATAATTATTACGCTTTAAATAATTTACACGTACATACAATTAATAACAAAACACGTCAATAGGGCATCCACTAATACACATCTATGATGTTTGTGTTACATATGATTTCACTTCTTATAAATTTTCTATTTTAAACTATGTATATAATATTAAATTATATTTGAACACAAATAGTTAAAAATAAAATAATTGGTAATGAACCGATGATAATAATGTGGGTACCCTGATTAATCTGATAAACAATGGGCATTTACTTTTTTATAATGACATCAACAAAAATATTCCTATTAATAATACGAATTAGATAAAAATTATTCTTAAACATGTATATTTCATATTGTGGTAAATATTATTCTCTAAATTAATAACAATATAATTTTGTTTTTGTATTATTATGTTTTGTGTTATTTACTATTTATAACGTTAAAGCATTATTTCGTTTAATATTATGTTTTATTTATTGATATTATTATATTTTCGTTAATAATTAACCGTTATTTAAATTAATATAGCATATTTCAATCGTTTTATTACAAGTTTAACGTTATTATAACGTTTGCAAGCCCTGGTTTCTATACTTATCGTCGAGAAATTATAGTCTTCCGCCACGGTCGGTTTGAATACCTACAACACATTTTATTTTATTCTAATGGATTATAGTTAGATAAATATAAGATTATACGATTATAAAAATCACTTAGGATTTATCATTTTCTTAGAAGTGATTAGTATTAATATCATGGTGGTTGCTGATAAAACCAAGAGTGTGCGAATCCATTTTTTGATGCGGTGGGGAAAATATAATTGGTGGCCAATTTATGCACCATGAACCATAGAAAAATAATATTAAACTAATCAGTCTATCATTGGTGTCAGTAAATTACCAATGAAATTATATTACATTTAATTTATATTGTAACTTTGTGTGAAAACTATTTTATGCCAACATAAAACACCGGTGCTGTATAATCAAAATAAAGACAAATTAGAATACTACATATATAGAATAGAACTAAATCTGTGTCGTGGCCTTTTTATATATTCTTATTTGTTTCAATTTTCTAGTATATATGTCAAAAATATCATAAATGTTTTACAATTAATTACTTAATTTAAAATAACGTTATAAAAATAATGCAAACGCTACGATACAGGTAAAGTTTTCTTTTATGTAGTATTATAAGGGAATATGGGATAAGACGAGACACTTAATGTTTAACTACTTGTATTATGTTAAATTTTTTAATAAAACTTTTAAATTATATATTAAAATAAAGCCAAAGTTCTTAAGTTTTAAAATCTTAAAATTAAAACTTTTATTTAGATTGCATGATTGTAATGAAAAAAAATTATTTTAAACTTATTTGTGTTTAAATCTATAATATAAGTATGTAATATAATTTTTCCCTATTTATTTAACCTAATCATTATAATTTGAGTTTTACATTTCTGTACATTTGTTGTGGTTTCGTTTCATTTCTCATTTGATAAAAATTGTTTATAAAAAAAAAATTGCGTCTAACCAATTTTAGGTATCTATAATATAACCGTATATTCGTTTATCTTTGTAAATTCATAAATCAATAAATAATAATAATACGTTGTATGCTTAGTTGGTATATTAGAATCATTATTTTATTATTTTAGAATTCTAGATTTTTAGTTAACTTAGTAATTGATTGTATTGAATGGGTATTAAGTGTATAGTATAGCAGTGGTTCTCAACGGGGGAATAACGCCCCCTAGGGGGCGTTGGAAGGCTATTGAGGAGCATTGAACTTTTTTGGGCGGTAGGAGAGGACGATGAGTACATTTTGGGCGATAGGGGGGAGGCAGTAAGTTTTTGGTTCAAATTTTTAAAATAATATATATAGGAGTACAGTATACGTCTATACATAATATAATATTATTATTCTTTTATTCTATTTTATATATTTTTCTTTAATACCCAATAGGCAATAATACATTTATAAAATTCCACCATGGGTCATTAATCCTTATATAAATATTGAAACGGCAGAACTACAAATTCAAGTTCAAGAAGAATTGATTGAACTTTCAACTAATGAGACGTTAAAAAATAGTTTCAAGTATGGTGATGGACTTACAGAATTTTGGCTTCAAGCAAATATTAATCCGCTCTACCCTGGACTTTGGACAATCGTTCAAAAATTATTAATTGCTTTCCTCTCATCCTGTGACAGATTTAATTACAAAAAGTAAATGTCGACTGGACATCGTAAAAAGAGGAGATTTCGGCATTCATCTCACAAACATTAAACCTAACGTCAAGAAACTGGCTCTTAAGAGGACGCTACTCTGACAAACAAAACCGAATAACGGCCGAGAGAATGCTCTTTTAGGTGTTTTGTCATCGTAACTTTTAATCACACCCACTTTGTAGTGTAGCAACGAGCAATTGTTTTCGCGTCTGCCGGGAGTATGCACTCATTCTATCAGAAACTTTCGTATATAGCATGTAATGATATAAATACCTACAAAGTACAAACTATAGTGACTAGTGTCCCTGTGACATGTTAAATAACAATAATATAATCAATAATCATCAATCATTATACATAAATATAAATATAAAATATTGCTAAAACAGTATAATAATAACTATATAATATCGATACATCCGACAAAAAAAGGTAGTAACTCAATTTTTTTCGTTTTTGAGTTACGACTTTTAACACTGAATTCTGATAAAGGATTTTTTTCTTTATCGATCACGAAAATGATAGTATTTCCATCTATCCCAAAGAGATAATAAAATAATATTAAAATAAAAAAAAATAAAAAATGAATAAGAAATTAACTTTGAATTTTATTTTGCTCCTCTTGAACAATTGACAAAATGGAGTTTGTTCAGTGTGTTTTTAAATAATTATGAATGATATTATATTATAAATTGTAAAATATATTTCGATGTGTTCGATCGTAATATTGTTGTTAATCAACTGCAGTAATAACGATTCTCGATATGATAACAATTAATTTACGTTGTTGATCGACACGGTGCGCGCGATTGAATTAGTACGGTGTGGTGTACCCGTGTATCGCGTAGTGTTCGTCCGTCCGTTTTTCGGTTGTCTTTGTTTGTTTTTTATTGACAATAATATTGTGAAAATTATAAATTAATAATTATTGTTTTGTCTATTGATTTACAGCAAATCGTTTATTGCTGTATAAGGATTATGCCGTGTTGGCATTTTTTTAAAAAATATAAAAAAAATTATTATTTGTCCATCATAACTTAGTTTTTATTATTAAACTTAGTGTATCTTTGTGTACGGAATATTAATAATCATTTTATTGGTAGACTTCATATGATCTAAATAGCGTAAAGGTACGGTTTCCCAGGCGCGATTTGTAGCCGCAACATGTCGTCAGTAACTGTTTACACGAAAATCATATATAGACGGTTTGCGACGCGCGACAAACCACGACGACCGAACTTTGGGTCGCGGCGACCGACGACACTACTGCTCCGGGAACAGTACTGCGCGACAAGTCGTCGCGACATTCACAGTGATCGATGTGAATTTTGAGTATAATGGCGTCTACTCTGATTTTTTCTGCGTCCGAAGACGAAATTCTCATTCAAAAAATACAAAAGAATTCGGTTCTTTTTAATATTGGTCATAAAAAGACATATCTTTGAAACTGGGATAATCAGGTAATGTGGTCTATATTAGATAGGTATATATAAAAAGTATATTTTGAAAATAACAATAATTAATATTTTGTAGTGGATGTAACTAAAAAGAAGTGGAAAAATATTCGTGACTCTTATGCCAGAAATAAAAGAAAACCATCTACGGGTTCAGCGGCAACGTTTAAATATTTCATGTATCGGTTTTCTATTTTTTAGCAATGAAGTAGCTACTTATAATTTTTTGTTGTTCTCCTTCTTCTTCTATTAAAATTGTTAGAAGAATGTTATTATTACTGAAAATATAACTCTATTCATTGTACAATTACAAAAATTAATAAATGAAAAAGATGTGCGTACTCGGACAAGTTTGAAAATAAACTAAAAACGTATGTTAACTATACGAACGCTGATTGAAAAACAGTTCGGCCGCTGCGACATGTCGCGTCTTGGAAACCACTCTATACAAAATGGGTCGCGGCGACCAGTCGCGCCTGGGAAACCTTGCGGTGAAGAAGTCACCAAACAGAGTTACTACCTTTTTCGTTAGATGTATCGATATGATATATATATTCCTTATTTTTTACATTATATACAACATTTATTAATTGTCCTTCTTTCTTTCTCTTGAATCAGATTTTAATAATCTTTTTTTTAAATTCTAAAATGATGGATCATAGTTTATTGTTTCTATACTAAACCAATTAATCGTATAAATTACAAAGAAACATTTTGGTTTACGGGTTATATGTAACTGACCCATTACTTAATAATAATAATAAGAATGGGTATTTTATTTCCAATATTGTATTGTTTATAAAACTATCTAAGAGAAAAACGATTTAAAATTATATAAAAATCTAGGATACCAGGACTAGCTGCTAAGTAAGAGATTTCAGAATCAATTATTAAACCACATATTTCCACTGAATGTCCAATATTATTTTCTTCGCTCGTACACATTGTAATGATCTTGCAAAAGGTGCTGAAGCGCAAAGCATAGAATAAACTATATGTTTTTACAACTTATATTTCTTCTCATTGTACAAATTTGACCAAAATTTGAAGTTGTCAAACGTTTTTTCCGTTATTGAAATCATATTTGACTTTCATTTATATTAGATGTATTGATATATTTGTTCGTGCTATAATCGAATTAATGAATCGATCGAGAGACTCAGTTGTGCATACAATTAATTTCATATGCATGACAAGATAGAGGACGGGAGTAGATTGTATAGATGTTATTCAGTACATTGAGACTAGACTCATTCAAAGTTACTGCCGTTCCCATCGCGGTCACGTAATTTTCTGTAAACATGAAAACCTGCAGCGTGTAGTGCATCCGAAAAAAGAAAGAAGAATTGAATTAGAATCTAAAATAGTATAAATTATTCTTATAATTTAAAAGCTATTACAATTATAATAATAAAATAAAAGGTTCTTTTTTGTCATTTTTGTATTAAATTTGTTTTATTATTATTTTCAGTCTCTCCAATGAATTTACTTGCGAGCCGACACTGGCCATATTATTCATTTAATAAATAAGATATTGGAAAAAATAACATTATATTATGTATGTATAGTTGTATAAAATCAGCCTTATTAATGTGTTGTTGAAACGACGTGATGATTTGTCATTTATTAAATTAATGAGATATGTTTCTTTATTCACAATACACAATGTACCCAGTTATAACATGTTATTATATTAAATCCTATTTGATTGCATTATCATTTTAAGTGACCGTTATAAAATTTGAATTTGTATTGTATGGATCCGTTGGGACTCCCAGTAATAATTTTATCTTTATTTATGTGTAATATCACTGATTATATAATATATATACTAGTATTTATATAATCAATGGTAATATTCTTATTGCTTGTGTCAACTGCACAAAATATACTAATCAATAAATATTCGACAACTATTCCAATAATACTATCAATATAGTCTATAATATTGAGATTTAAGCATAGGCATAGTGTGGGGGTGGTTGAAGGGATTAAAGCCCCCTTAGAAAAACTACAACCCCCTCCCATTTAAAATGTTATCAAATACTTTATATTCACTATAAGATGTTAAAAATCCAGAGAATTAATTTTTAATGATAAAATCATTATATTTAACAATTAATAATTAATTTACATTATAATCGAATAGAAAAAACAAATCGGAAATATTATAATTTCAATGAATCGTTATATTATTGTCTTATAATCTATATAATCATATAACAGGAAAACCTAAAAAATATCTCGTTTTGATTTTTTTTTTTTCAAATAACGTTGTTATAATAATTTTTTTCTATTTTTTTCTAAAGTTCATAAAATTATATTGTATAATTTGTTATACCACAGGAATCAGGGGCGAACTGGCCAGCAGTGCCGCAACTAGCAACAGGTTAAGCAGGGCAAAGACCTGTCAAAAGGCCCAATTTTTTTCCTTTATAGGGCCCATTTTAAAAATATATCCTAGTTCGTAAATTACAAAAAAAAAAAAAATACTCAAAATGATAAAAAATGATACAATATAATACCTAAAACGTATTTATCAAAAAATAATAAAATATTATTTTAATAATAATATATTAACACGATAAGTATTTATATAGTACATAGATATCAATGTCTATGGGTACTTATATATATTCTGTTCATAGATATGTTTAATATCTATAATTCTGTTTTCTGTTATGATATAGAATTATAGACAATAGTCAAGAATATGATATTATTGTGAAAATATCAAATAACATGCTAAAATTAAGTGATAATCTTAAGGCGTGTTTTCACTGCTCGCGGCTACGTAGTGCCTTTACCAATTAACTGTTTCGTAAGTAACTGCACTGATTATGACAATAACTACGATATAATTTTCTTCCAAAAATAGACACGAAAATAATAACAATATTGTAATAATTTTTGTACTACAACGGGCACTATAGGCACATATACGTACAGTAAAAATTATAACATTTATAAAATATTATAATCAAGTATTTTTGTTTTATTAATGTTATTTGTTCAATTGTCTTTTTAATTTTTATTTATTCGTCTCATTGTTATATTTAATCGAAATATCTTAGTGGTTCTACTAAAAGAAAAATGAAATTAAAAAAAGAAGAAGAAATCAAGAAATTGATCGTTAGATATGTTTCTTTTTAAAAAAAATCAAGATTACACAGGTAAGTAACCAATTTACCTATCTATATTAAACTAATTTATACCTGAAGGCTAGTAAAGTGTAATATTCTAACTATTATGGTAATTTTTAAATTTATTTATATTTATTATTATAGCTACCAGTGGCGGTCAAACGGGGGGGAGGGATAAGGATGATATATCCCCCCTTGAACTTTTTGTTTTTATATATTATTTTTAATAATAAATCGTTTATTACCTATTTATTTATATAATAAAAAAAAGTGGGAAAGTCTATTTAAAACATTCTTAATTTAGTAGAAATTATTAATACTTTATTATAAATAAGATTTGAATGCAATAATATTGCATTAGAAAATATTAACAAAACTCAATATATTATACTGGACGACTGTTCCATAGGTTTACCACGTGTATAAAAAGAAAAAACTTTTGAGAAATTCGAAAAATGAGCTAAATAAGTACCAAAAAGTACAAAAGTAAAAAATATAAGTAAACAATACATCATTTTTGTAGCATAAAATATTTATTAATTAAAAGTTACAAAACAAAGTCTAGTTTACGAGGCCTTTTTGCAAGTTCGTCAAGGACTTCTTCGGCCGAAAGTGTTATATCTGTGTGAACAGCCAATATTGTCAGTCTATTAAGTCGTGTCTGAAAACAAATTATAATTTTAATATTGTATCATTTTAAATATTATGTTTAGGTTTGAGAAAATTATTTCTGTCATTGTGCTTCTTAAATAAGTTTTAAATAATTTTTTTTTTTACAATGAAATTATATAAATATGTCTCGTAGGTAGCTTCGCCACTGTCAGAATGTGGATTACTATTAAATTATAATATTTAACTACTTGTTAGACAGCCATACACTTTATGTACATCCATGCTAAAGAATAATGTAATATAATAGCGTGGAAAGAATAAAGACTTTAACATGGCATACACTATTACCAGTTATAAGTCAAAAATCTCGAAATTGTTACCTTACCTGATTATATGATAATTTGACTATTTTCAGTTTCCAATTTATGTTTTCATTTTAGTGTATCAGCTGCAGTAGCACTGACACTCGTTGATGAAATTGTAAAAAAATTGGTAATTTTATTATGTGACATTATTATTTTTTATTATGCGATATTAATCGTAAATAAAAACTACTTCAAAACTCATAATATTGTACTTATGATTCTACATGAATTGTAGGTACTTACATTGATTGTACAATAGAATCTATTAATAGAGTCTATTTTATAATCAATGGAACTTGTTAGTAGCTGGTAGTTTAATCTCTATTCTATGGTTACCACGGTTTTCGAATAATAATTATTACTATCACCAATATCAAAAAATATAGACTGATAAAGAGAAAATGATACCTAATCAATAAATCAATTGTTATAAAAAAAAACACTCTAAAATTGGGAAATATAATAATTATAATTATATAAAAATAATTAATACATATGATATATTTGTCAAGTATCCATGGGGGGAGGGGTTAGAACCCCCTTACCCCCCCCCCCTTAAGTACGCCTATGTATACACGTAAAAATATTACTCTATACGTCTATCGATGCACACCGAAATAAACAATATTCTTGAATGTTGATTGATGCAATAAGACAATTTTAAAAATAGTATATGGTATTTTTCTCAAATAAACGAAATAGTTGATTTTATAAATATGGTAAAAATGACAGCACAATAACATAATGTAAAATGTGTATCCATAAAATAGTATAATATATACTTCTACATAATTATTCAACAATTATATCATTAAAGATTAAAGAATATTATTAATACAAATAAAATCGAATATTGCACAGATTCTACATTTAAATTGATCAAAATTAATTTTACTTTTCAAATTAGTAAAATCGGGATTTTTGGTATGTGAACTCCCATATTTTACGTATAATACATAATAAATATATAAAATCAAAACACTCGCCTTGACATCATTATATTATATTATATTTCAATCGATTATACACTGGCAATTGAAATATGTTATTATGGAAAAGGATGAAGTTAAAAATTCTAACTTTGACGTTGCAAATTGGTGCAAATAAGTTGCAAAATATTGGCATAAGTTTGAAATCGAAAGCGCAAAGTTGCGGTGCTAACTTCACGGATATGAAATAATGGTCCAATTAGCATAAATACGGTATGCTTCGATAGAAAATAGCATCTAGTTGGTACATTACTTTGCTCATTTTTCGAATTTCTCAAATTTTTTTCTTTTTTACACACGTGGTAAACCTATAGAACGACCTATCAGTATAATATATTGTATTATATGGAGTTTCGCTCAGAATCGTATTTTCTAATGCAATATTTTTATATTTAAATCTTAATTATAATAAACTACTAATTTCCACTAATTTAGGATTGTCTTAAATAGACCTTCCTGATTTTTTTTATTATATAAATAAATAGGTAATAAACGATATATTGTTAAAAATAATACATAATAACAAAAAGATCATGGGGGATATATCCCCCTTATCCTTCCCGTTTGACCACCACTGATAGGTATAACTACCTATTTTTCATTATATTTTATAATATTTTTTTTATAATTACCATTATTCTCATTTCAACTCGTAGCAACTATATGAGCTAGATAAAGTACCAAGTAGATGCAATTTCCTACGTAAAGCGTATCCTACTTGTGGTAATAAGATCATTTCTACCCAAAAACCTTAAACATTTTCTTCAGACTTTCAAAAAAACAAAAATTAAAAAATATTTTTTTGATTATTAACATATATAGGTAGTTTAAACAAGTAGTTAATATTTGGAACGACTTATCGGTATAATATATTTTAATATATATTGAGTTTCGCTCAGAATCGTATTTTCTAATGCAATATCATTGCATTCAAATTATAATATAACACGCAATTATATTCCACCACTAATTTATTCGAGGACTGAAGGAACGAAAGATGAGGAACGCCCGGAATCGACTTCCCGGTTTTTTTTTTTATTATGAAAATAAAACAAACTATAATTTTATAATAATGTACAAAATTGAAAATTAATAATATGTTACAATATTATTTGTAACGAATAACTCATTTTTTATGCATTTTTATTTATGATATCAATTCATTTCTCAGACGAGGCATACTTGTCTACAATTTTTATTCATTTCGAATGTTATAATTTTTCTTGAAGTTAATAATATAAATGGCACTGTCTTTTTTTTGCCGCCCATCCAGGGCTGTATTTATACAGCCTAAGCGGTAATACGCCACTGGTTGTGACGTAATGTTTAAGTTATCATCATAGAGACTATACCCAAACAATTCAAATTTGGCAAGTATACTCGAGGCGGGTTTATAATAAAAATGAATTGGTAAGTTCGACTTTTTCGCAAAATCGACCGGTTGCCTGGGTACTGTGTCGTTATAATTATTATCAATAATAATACAAATATCAGACGCGAAACATTATTACTACGATAACATGCTTCTTATTGCGACAACAATGGCGACGATAAACGCCTATCGGGTTCAAAAATAATAACCAAGTTCGGTTTTCTTTATTTTCTAAAACGAGGTAGGTTAGATATATTCTATAAATTCAAGTTGGTATAAAAAATGAAGTGCCAGCGGTGGTTGTTGTTCGCGACCGCGTGTTTAACCGCGAATGACGACGGTGGCCACGCGGCCGAATTGCCGTCCGAGGACGAGGCCTCATTCACCGATCCGATAATATCCCGCGAAAACGTCCGCGAAACGCCATCCGAAGACGAAACGTCACGGGACGCTGTCAGCGAAGCATCAAAGCACCGGGCTATCGAAGCGTCCCGGGAAAAGGCCTCTGCCGCCGAATCGTCGTCCCGCTGTAACGACGTAAGTACGACACCGCGCAGCTGCTCGAAAACAAACGTGGAACAGCTTCGCGAACTCGTGGAAACTTTGACCAACCAGCTGAGTAAATCAGTTGCTTCGTTAGCCATAGCAAAGCAACACGAACAAAAATTGGCCTCGTTGGAACGAGAGAAATACTGGTGATACTTATTATTCAATAAGTGATGAAATGATGATAGTCATCATGACCACGACTTACACATACTATAATGTTTATATTTTTTTGTTTCTGGGATTGATATCATTTAAAATAATTAACAAATATACATAAATCATTTTTATCTATTTATCTAGGATAAAAAAAAACAACTATAATTTACAGTGAGAAAACCCGAGGCCGATAAATCTGTAGCTCAGGCACGTCTGTTGTCTTGTATTATTTCGTTTAAAAATGTGAATTTTTTTATCTGATCATTTGATTGTTTGTCGAGCCATAGTGTTTGCAATATTATAAACAAACGCGCGTTTATTATCATTATAAATGTGGTAGTGATTTTTTTTTTTTGAAGGGACTGAAGCAAAAATATATGTTTAGAGTACGTTTTATACAGCAGCATAGGTCAGTCAATTTCCAGAATTCTGACTGCAATTATGGTTTCATAATATTCTATACAACCTTTTTTTCATTTTATACGATCCGAGAATTTTTCGTATTTGCGAGTGTTCATAAAAACTCGAATATTACGAAATATAAATATAAATATAACAATACGAAATATTATGAAACTATTGAAAACTAAATCGCATAACGCAATAAATATTATATTCGTGTCCTCGTTCACATATACTCTATATACCAACATAATATCATATACACAGGCACGTACCCAGAAAATGACTATTGGAGGGGCCAACAATTTTGGGCCCTTTTATTTTCCATAAATTATTTCCAATGAAAAGCTTGTGGGAGGCCACACTCCACTTCCCCTTAGACAGTATCCCACACTATGAATCTTACAAATTCAACATTTTACCTTTGGTTTTTATATCAAGTATACCAATTATTACATTATTACAAAAAATGTATAAAATAAATAAAATAATGTTGTGAACATAAGCCGATTTAATTTTTCAACTTTTAACATATTAAGAAAAATTAATTTATACCTAAATACTAATAACAAATAAATGACAAATGATGTTTAAAATAAATATAATTTATTAACCATATAAAATTTATTTAAAAAAGTACAAATACAAAAAATTTTTTTGAAAATAAAAAATAATAAGTATATTTATAAATATTACCTAGCTCAATATAAAATTATTTTTCTGTTTTTGTATTATTCAGAGAACAACTGCACAAAAATATCTAAATCCAAGTTCTCAGACACTAATGGTTATCTTTTTCAGATAAAGTTTTCTATGAATATAAAAATGAAAATACAGCCATAATAATAACTGTATTACCCAATAGTAATCACAAATTAATTATAATTTCAATGTATATAATGCCTAGCACGTTTTTGATACTTAGTAAAATTAATTGAATTTTAAATTTGGGAAGGGCGGCCCACCCTTAGATATACAGTGCCTGCATATACAGTATGATATTAATAATTAATTTAAAACATAATAGACTCCACGGTCTCTAATTGGTACTTTAAAATAAGAATTAGTTATTATTAAACTTATTTTCAAATTATATTGGTTCTTGGTAACTGACATAATATTAATCATCAACAAATAGTTAACGAGCTTCAATTTAAAAATGCATGACATTTTCAATAAACAGGAATTAATATGAGAATCTGAAAAAAATCACATGTACTCAGTTCGTATACAAAGACATAAAAACAACAAATTTAAAATACAAAAATAATTTTATTACAATATTACGTTTTATTATCGTTAATCGTTTAGCGATTTTAGTTTCGTTTTAGTTATGTGAAACGATTCGTTTATTGTACTGTTTTGTTTAGTGATAATTCAATATTAGCGTATACTGTTTTACATTTATACAGTTATAAAATCGTTTTCGATCCTTGAACCTAACCATTAACGAAATTATATTTTCTATAACAGCTACGTGAAATCGGCGTCGGACAACGTGATGAAGTTGGTGGACAACGTAAAACAGGCCGAGATCATGCTCTCGGCGGACACGTCGCGCGAACGAGAATATCAATTGAAGATCGCCCGAATTCACAAGACGCAGAACCGAGCTGGACGTAGGTTACAGGTGATCCGAAGACTTCTGGCCGGTGCCGAGGTGGGCATGGTACATTTGGAAAGCGACTGGAAGCTGAACACGTGTAATAACACATGCTGAAAAACTAACAGTAGCTGCAAATCTCTCAGTTCAGCACTCTTAACGTATCCGCACACTCTAAATGTACCTCCGAAAATAATATTCAAATATTATCGGTTTTGTGTTATACAAAATAATCGTGTGATTTATTGAATCGTTGTTTTACCTACTGTTGTCTCACCTATAGTACACTATGTTATGATGTATTGTTCGATTGTGCGACAGTTGTCGACAAATTATAAATTATTATAATGTACATTAATCTTTCTTCGACGATTGTTACTTATTTCTATAGAAAGTACTCGTATATGTACAAAATTAATAATAAACCGAAATAATATAATATCATAGTACTTACTGTCGTTTCGTTCTATAAATAATTTGTATTTGGTTAGGTTAGCTTATTAAAGTGTAAAGTCATTCGTACGTATTTGATTTGTTTTTCATTTCAAATATAACGCGGTTATAATACCGGAACAAACGAATATCATTATTTATAGTAATATTATAATATCGCTTGGGGAAATATATATATATATATATTTAATGCAAATACAGAGCGAGTCTCGAAGATTTAACAAATGAAATAACTTTAGTTCTACGCTATATTTGTTAAAAAAAAATTATTAAAATTATTGTTATACCCTGGCGCTACAATTAGTGTAAATATATTCATTTTTATTTTTGTTTCCAAATAAAAATTAAATTTTTTAATATTTTAATTTAAAATAACTATTTTATAGATTTGTATTTTAAAAAAAAAATTGACATTAAAATTTGTGTTTTTGTTTACTTTTAATGATTTTTTTAAGTTAATAAAAAAAAACGTTGAACCAGAGTTATTTAATTTGTTAAATCCTCGAGACTCACCTTGTAAAATTATAATTTATAGTAATGTTGGTAAACCTATGTCACGTGGGTGTTGGTATGTAAAATATGGTTACGCAGGTTACGCATTCGTAAGGTATGATGTAGTATTACATGATGTATATACCGAATATGGAACAGATACAAATATAACAATAAAAATTATAATGACAAAATTAATATATTCTATAAACGCGTAAATGTTACCCACAAAACTGGTCTACAAGTCAAAAGCAAGTTAACAAGTCAATTTGCTTTTGAAGTCACCATCCATTCAATCATTTATAGTAAATTGGATATGTGGTTAAAAATATACAATGACTAGGAACCCAAGTTTAACCATAAACGATATTGTTGGTAATTTTTATAACACGTTGAGTTTATGTTATAATGAGGTTGAGTACACACAAACTTATGATGAAAATTATTATAAAAATTATGATGCTATTATAATTTTTGTAAATAATTTTGGAAAAACAAACTTTTATAGTATTCATTTCATCGTAATAAATAAGTTGTATTTGATATCGCACTTGGTTTTTTTTTTTTAGTTTCTTAATACTACATACAAAAGTATTGAGGATGATCGAGAGTCGAGTGCAGTGAAACTTTATCCTGTAAATTATATAAAGTACATAATTAGGCACATAGTTATAACATTTTTATAATTTATATTGAAAATAATAAAGATGACGGTTCAAATTAAAAATATGGGTACATGACTAGAAAATACAAAAGTACAATGGATTATGAAATATTAGTACTTCAACCATGAAAACAATAATATCACCACGGAATTTTCAACACTTACGAATTTATAATTATTTATCTTTTTCAATAATATTAATAACTAATAAAGTAATAAGTAATAAGTATTTTTTAAGATAAAACTAAATTAATACAATACAACTTTTTTTTTTTAGTTAATAAAAATTTGCCGCCTCAGACATCTGCCTACTTTACCCCCCCCCCCTTTACACAGACAAACGTTATAGTATATAAATTATAGACCGTACATTTATGAAGTTATTTCAGACGAAAGGTATTTTTATTAATTAAATTTATTATGATCAACAAAAGTAAAGTTAAGTGGGAATGTCGATTATGGACGTTCCTCCTTCGTCCCATTGGTCCTCGGAGAAATTAGTTGTTTATTATACTTAAGATTTGAATACAATGGTGTAATAACGTAAAAATATAGTGGGGAATAGTTATGGGATATTATGTAGTATTTTAAACGTTATTACCTTCCTCTTGGTGGTCAGAGGGTTTCGGGGTAGTGAGTCTGTGAGTTAGAAGTCAAAGGTTGATATATGTAGGTAATATAGTAATACCTAATTATTTGTAATATAATTTATATAAATATGTATATATTTTGTATGTTTACGGATCACGTATTCCGCTCGTATTTAAAATCAATGTGTTATGTATCGATATTAATATTGTTTAAATTATATAAAAAGTACGGATCACGTATTCCGCTTGTATTTAAAATTAATGTGTTATGTGTCGATATTAATATTGTTTAAATTATATAAAAGTACGGATCACGTATTCCGCTTGTATTTAAGATTAGTATAATAACAATATTTTATTTTGTTTTAAATAATATAAGTGTATCTCTTATTATTACGTATCTTACCTGACTGTTGCCCTCTGAATTCCTTGCTTCAGCGAGTTCACAGCACAATTAATGAAATAAATAATTTAAATAAATAATTCAAGAGAACACTTGTTGTTAAAAGATAATGCTTTGTATAACGAAATAAAAACACTTGGTCGACTTAGCTTGCAATGATATTGTAGCACACACGTTGTGCAAGACGCCGACCAGCTTATTCGCTTTAGTTGTTACGTGGTACTGGCGAGGGAAAGATTTTTGAATATGTTCATTGGTAATTAATTGGCGGGGAAAAAACCGTTAAAAATTAGTTATCTTATAATTCCATGAAAAGGCCTGCTAGCCTTCTCACGGTATTTTTCTAAGTAAAAGTGTTTGTCGGCGCTGGTGTAGGTGTCAGCGTCTGTGCGCAACGTGTGCATCTACTTTTGTATATTTTTTTTTGATTCAGATTACATATATTTTTTTATTTCAAATTGTGCACGTCATTACATCCACCCCAGACTTTTTTGTTGTTGTGCCCTCACAACAATGACCGTGGTCAACTTTTGATGCAATGGAGGAGAGTGGTTGAGTGTAAAGGGATGAAATCAATTTGTTATATATTTAATCTGAAAGTTATGATTAATTTGAACTTGGTAAGTTCACTAAGATTGAGAGAATATATGTATGTACATGACTGTATTTGTAACATTTTATAAGTCTGTGGTGGTTGTTTACATGTAATCGTGTGTTTATAAATTTCAATTGTTATGATTTTTGCAAGTTTTGTACATAGATATGTTTGAAACTATGAAGTAATCAATAATAGTGTATGATATAGAGCAATTACATTTTAGAAAATTAAATTTAGTTATTTTCATAACTATGATTGTTTTAAGAACTTATTTTTGAATTTGCCCATATAATATTATTGATTGTACAAAGGTAAATTAATATTGATTATGGTATTTTTTTTTTACAATATATTCATGTGTAAGTAATTTTTGTTTTTGTTTCCCTGTCTATCTTTGTATTTTACTGAGATTTTTGACTAGTATTGTAGAGTGATTGTAATGGTATTGTGTTGGTGGTGGACTTGACTTTTTTTTTTTTTTTTGGTTGGTGTTGGTGGACTTTGACTGATAGTGTCGATTATGTAGTTTGTAGGTTCGCTGTGATCTAAAAAAAAAATATGATTAAAATTTGAAGGTAATTTTTTACAATGTGAATAATAGTTATTTGTAGAGTTGCAGTTTTGATGGCTTGATGATATCTTTTCGTATTTCTTGTTGATTGTTATGTGTATTTATTTATCTTTCTTTTTTCTTCTTTCCTTGAGCTATCTAATGTCTATAAAACTACGTGTGCATATTAATATTTCATAAAGTTATAATGTGTGAATGTTATAAAATAAAGTAACTTAAATGCTAAACGTATTACTGGTATATGTGTATGGTTGTCTGTAAAGATGCCCGTACACGTACGTTTTTAATTTGTTTTGTTTTTTTTTTTGTTTTTTTTTTTTTGAGCTTTCTAATGTCTATAAAACTTCATATGCATATTAATATTTCATAAAGCTCTGGTATGTGTGAGTGTTATAAAATAAAGTAACTTAAATTCTAAATGTGTTATTAGTGTATATATACAATTTAATTTGTTATCGTTTTTTTTTTTTGTTACTATGCATATATACCCTTATATATAAATATTACGCATACGTATATAAATATATATTTCACATGTATGTGAATTTTTTATTATGATAATTGATTGCGTATTAACTTACTTTTATAGTTCTTATGTTATTAACGTACCTGTTTTGTTAATGACATACTTATATTTGTTTATTTGTGAGCTGCACTTGTGTATTAAATTTTCGATTGATTGTAATTTTTGTTCCTTTTGTATGTATGATGTAAACTGTTTCTTATTGTTATAAATTATACAGATAATTGTCTTAAACTGGGATATACTTTTTTAGTATTTTTTAAATATTTTGGTTCATTTTTTATTTGGATTATTGTTTCATTTTTATTATTGATTTGCGTATTTTTGTGGGACTGATGCATTACGAAGTGTGTCAACCCTGAACATAATTCTGCTATTAATTTGATATTCCAACCAAAAGTTTGGTATAAAATCGTTAGATTTAACCCTGTGCTGATGCTGATTAAAATAACTTTATATACAAATAGTATTTCTAATATTTGATTTTTATCCATTTTATTATTATTATTTATTTATATTTTTTGTATGTATCTTGATTTATTATGATATTGTGTTGATGTCTTCTTGTTATGTATGTCTTTCACATTTGGATATACGTGGTTAAGGTATTCGTATATATTATGTGTCTACATTGTATAATAATAATAATAATAATCATTCATTTGTTTTTTTTTTATATTTTTTATTTGTTTTTTTATTATTATTATTATTATTATTTTTTTTTTTATGTTATTTTTATTATTATTAAATTGTTATTTATTTATTTTTTAAAGTAGGCAATAAACCAAAACGCGTACATACGCACATACACACATATACATATATAGTACGCATATATACCGTACGCATGTGTTTTATTTTATAGATTTAAAATTACGGGGTTATAGGAGTTATGGCTTTGGAGTTTTCTCTTAAATATATGGTTTGAGCCGTCTTATATGAATGACGTCTTCAACTTCTTTATTATTTAATATTAATTTAATTTTATAATTAAGATCATTGATTTTTTCTAATATTTTGAATGGACCTCTATATTTGGGAGCTAATTTCGATGATTTCCCTATTTCTAAGAATGGGAATTTCACCATGACTAAGTCATTTATGTTGAAGTTGTATGTTTTATGTAATTTGTCGTGATATTTTTTTTGTATTATTTGTGCATTATGAATTTTTTGTGGTAATTTGTTTCTTACATTGTTTAGTTCTATTATTGATTGTTTTATATTGTAATGAATATTTTCCGGTATTGTTTTGTTATCGACTGGAAAGTATGGTTCAAAACCATGCATAAGATAAAAAGGACTATATTTCGTTGTCGTCTGTGGTGTTGTAAGCAAGTGTAATATATGGTAAGAAATAAGACCATTTGGATTGGTCATTATTTTCTATATAGTTTTTTAATGAGTCAGCTATTACGGAATTTAATTTTTCGATGCTTCCTTGTGTTTGTGGTGAATAGCTTGTGGAAGTAATTAGCTTTATACCTAAATTGTCACATATATCGGTCACTAATTTATTTTTAAAATGTGTTCCCCTGTCTGATGAAAAGCTTCCAAAACACCCCCATTGTGTTATTATTTCTATGAGAAATTTGACAGTAGCTTCAGCTGTTGCCGATTGTACGGCCTTAGTAAAAAGGTATTTAGTGGTGTTGCAAATTGCTGCCAGTATATATTTTTTATTGTTGCTCGAAGACAATGGACCTAAGTAGTCAAAGGTGAGTCTAGATAATGGTTTGCCTGAGGTAACGGGTATGGGTTGTAATAGGCCTATAGGTTTCCCACCAATTTTTTTGTTACTTTGGTATTGGTGACATGTTTTTATAAATAGAGTGGTATCTTTATGTAGGGATGGCCAGTAATATTTGTTTTTGATTTTATGAATTGTACGTGAAATTCCTGAGTGACCGCCGGTTGGTGATTCATGATATGATTTTAATATTTCGTTTTTCAGTGTATCTGGAAGTACTAATATAAGGTCATTTTTTTGGGGGGGGGGTGTATTGTTTATAATATAGTATGTCATTTTTTATTTCAAATTGTCTCGATTTTCTTTTAAATTTTTTATGTACATCTTCATTATTTAAAGCTTTTAAAATATTAGAACAAAATTCATCGTTGGTTTGTAATTTTAATATATTGTTAAAATTGTGAGATGGATTTGTGGATATATTTGATACGAAATATATTTTATTAGATCGTGTTTGTATGTGGATTCACTTATGTTATTAATTTGGTTTATGATAGGTTGTTTGTTGATTATAATTGTTGAATTGATGTTGTTAGTAGTGTTAAAATTACTTAATTTGTCTATTAAAGACTTTATCGAGAGTATACTGTTGATGTGTATATATTTTTTTGGAATTTTTGTTGAATTTTTTATTAGTCTTTGTACCTGGGATCCAATGCGTATTTTTATTTACGCTATATAGAACTATTGGAGTCTTATTTTCTTCCCCATAAATAATACCTGTATTATCTGTGGTGTTATAAATATAAGTATCATGGTTATAAAAATTTGCTATAGTAGCCAATTCTTCATCTGAAAACCAATAATTTGGTAGTTCTTTTATTTTTAGTAATTCTAGTAATTTACATATTGATGTAATTTTGTTAATTTTATTGTCATGGTGTTATATTATAGAAATATAAAACCTTAACAATAAATAAAACTCATTTGTCATCAATGTATATTGTATGTATATTGTCGCATTATACATCATATTAATAGTGGTTTAAAGTATATAATTTAAATTTTCTAATGAATTATTTTGGACTTAGTTTAGTAAAGTACTTTATTGAAATCATTATACAATATGCCCCAGATCTGTTTATTAATTGTAATATCTCCGTGAAAAATAAAGAATGCCATTTTTTTAGACAATGTATATATAATATATAAGATATATATATAAATTAATATTCACAAACTTAAAAATAAAAAGTTTATTATTATTTTTTTATAAGATTTTTTTTTATAAGTAATAAAGGTAATATTATATATTGTTGCCCAACTAATAATTTAAAAAAAAAAAGGCATTTAATACATTACATTTGTCACGGTTATAATGCAATTAGTAAATAGATTAAATGAGAACATAAACAAGTATTTTACCAATTTTACAAACTACGATGGTAATATAAACCCAATAATCGTACATATTGTATATAACAATCCCCTGAATAAGACATAGCTCTGTACAAATAGTCAAAAAGTTTAAGAGAATACAAAGTCGCGATTTAGATCTAAAAGTATCCTGAATATCTTCCAATATGAATATACCAAATTTCAATGATGTGGAACAATAGTAAAAATGTTTGAAATATAAAGTAGAATACTTCCATTGTAATCTTCATGTAAAACAAGAGCCTGAAGAATACTTCTTGGACATTAACTAAATTTGTTGATGAGTTCTGCATCACCTGGTCTAAACCCATGTATATAATAGGCGCCTTACTCGTTATTTCAACCATACACTTATGTTATAAGCTTATAATAAAATATATAATAATAATTATAATCTTATACCCAAAATGGTATCTTCAGACTTTTGAAATCACAAAAATTAACATCAATGTAAAATTTTAAATTACAATGCTTTTTAAAAAATGAACATTTCGATTTTAAATTTTTTATATGCGTATTCAGGAGTATGTCAAAAAAAACATATCAATTTTTCAGCTTTGTGTAATTAGAATCTAATTATTATTTATGATATATAACCCTATAAAATATATATATATTCATATGACATCTTATAGCATACAAAAATACATAATAAAAGCATCATATTTCTTCGATTTTACTGAAAATTCCAATTTCAAATGTTTATTAAAATAAATTGAGACTATCAATTTACAATTTTTTATAATTGAGTTGATTAATATATATATGAATGTTTATGTTCCTATTAAATATTCAAACCGTAAAACACAAAATAACAAATTATATAAATTATTATTTAAAAATAAAATTCATTTTTGGAAAACTTGTATAAATAGGCATAAAAGCTATGTAACAGTTCCAAAAAAAATTTTCATGTGTAAAATATCTAAGTCAATTCAAAAACAAATTTTCAAGTCCTCACGTTCTAAATTGGATACAGTATACCTATAGTTAATAATTATCATAAAATATTTAAAATTAATCTCGTTAAAATTACATTTTCCGGGAATTCTGTAGGTTTTCAAACATTTTTCGGTACTTAGTTATTCTTATTCCAAAGAAAAACAATTGAGAAATTCGAAAAATTAACTGATTTTGCAACTAACCCACATGTCCTAACTGACACGTGATTGGAAAATTTAGTTAAAAACCGAATCTTTGTAATTTAATTTTCACAGCTAAATAATAGCAAGGTAATTATAAATAATTTATAAATTATACGATATAACATTTTATTAATATTAATTAATGGTAAATATTAAACATTATACTATATTATTTAAATCTCATTGTAATATTGTAATAAATTATATACATTTGTACTATATACCCAGTCTTGTAAAGTATTCAAATAAAAGTATTCGAATACTAGTATTAAATACATTTTGAAATATTTTTCGGTATTTTAAATACATTTGTTTAAAAGTATATTTTTAGTATTTTTAATACATTTTAGGTAGTAGTATTTTATACGAAAAAAATAAATGCTTGTATTAAAATAGGCACCAATAAAAATTTTTTCTTTGCATTTCATTTTTATACGTTATAAAATTAAGTTACTATGATAAATTCATAATTTTTACACATTTCCTTGCCATTTTTTTAGCAATGTACATTGTAATGTACATCAGGACTAAAGGTTATAAAAATAACAAGAATTTTTCATGTAAAGTAACAATAAGTTATATTCAATTGGATAAACTTAGTAGATATTATTTATTATTTTAAACACTAGTTAACATATTTAATATTAACGAAAGTGTATTTTAAAAGTATTTAGAATACAAATTTATTCCAATTTAAATATTAGTATTAAAATACTTTTTCAAAAGTATTTTTTACAAAACTGTATATACCTATGTTTTATTATACCTGTATGGCTGTATATATATTATTATTATTATTATTATTTATAGACTAAGCCACTAGGGTACTACCTATAATTTATAAGCTAAATGCCATATTAAAGAACAATTATCAACTAATATATTAAAAAAGCATGGTAGACTAATTTTTCATCTGTAACATAAAACGTTTAACTTATGTATTTTCAAGACCAATATATTATCTGATAAAAAAGTCGAAATTATTTATTGAACTACGTATTTTATTAAAAATAATTTAATACTGTTTTGTAATTTTTAAATATTTTTATGTGATTTTATTACTGAATTTATACTTTCAACTAGTTGAGGTTGTCTTGTTATTGTATTTTGCTAAATATTTATTATTAAATATTAATATATTAAATACATTAAACTCCTTAGACTCTATCGCCAACGACCATACCACGTTGAATACACCAGTTCTCGTCCGATCACTGAAGTTAAGCAACGTCGGGCGTAGTTAGTACTTGGATGGGTGACCGCTTTGGGAACACTGCGTGCCGTTGGCTTTTTTTTCAATTTTTTTTTCAAATACTTTTTATTATTACAATAAAAAATAATTTTGTAAATTCGATCGTAACTTAAATACTAATTACTTTTATTTATTATTTAATAATAATAAACGCTCTTGTTAAGGCTCAGTACATATAATGTGGATAATACTTAGTAGTTATAAATTATACAATCAGTTATGCTATTAAATTACAATAAATATGATAATAAACTTAAATATAATATAGATAAACTTAAATGACGATAACATAGAAATATATATTTTAATTATTTATAAGTAAATTAAAGATTTTAACTTGATTGGACTGTCGTTAAAAAAAAATCAAACTTTAATTTAATAAATTACTTGTAATTAGTATTTTATTAATCGGAGCAAAAAGACTGTAATTTTGGCGGAATATTTTTGTATAGAACGGATGAGTAACACGAGTATTAACCAGGGACAATAATTCTGGACAATCAATTTGATGATTAAGTAGTTTATATAACCAAAAAACATCATTATATTTTCTTCTATTTTCCAATGTTTCGATATTAAAATGTTTAGCAAGTTGTTCAATGGGTGTGCCTATTTTGTTGGGTTTATGAGCAAGTACACGTAAAAGTATATTTTGTATACGTTCTATTTCAACTATTAAAGTAGATTGATACGGGTTCCAAATGACTGAGTCGTATTCTAAAATTGAACGCACCAGAGAGAAGTATAATACTTTTAAGCAGTTAGGATTTTTAAACTCGGAGCAATTACGTCGAATGAATCCAAAAGTACGGAGAGCCTTATTACATATTAATTTTATATGGCTATTAAAAGATAAATCATTAGTTATAATGATACCTAAATCGTTAATTTACGATACCACCTGTATATCCAATCCATCGATTTTATATTAATATTTTATGTTAATGTTTCGTCGAGTAAACGAAATTTGAGAACATTTATTTACATTAACACTTAGACCATTAATTGAACATAAATTAATAAATTGTAATAAAAATATTAATATTATCGATATTATCGAGTTTTCAATTATTGTTTATTGTGTCAAAAGTAATTACATTTTTCAAAACGAATGTTGTTAACAACATTAATAATTATACATATTTAATGAATGATAATTACAGATGTACCGATAAACTTTAAAGAATATCTATTTATTCTTGATTATTTAATATATATACAATATACATATATATATATATATATATATATACATAGGCCTGTATATTGAAAATATTTGAAGCATGATTTTAACTTTAAATCTATTAATATTTTATCATTTTTTATCAAAAATACAGTTAGAAGTATTGTATTTATTTAAAACTCTTATTAATATATTTTCCTAAATTTATATAAGAACCAATGAAAATATTATACATTTATTGCTTTTAAGAAGTACCTATATGCATTAAATTTCTAATATTTTTTAAAACTTTTAATCCTTCATTTTTTATAATATTTAATATAGCACTACAGCAATCATAAAAAATTTTATATTTAATTTTCAGTTTGTTTACAGCACTGGGGAAAAACATAAGAGAGTAGTTGCGCCCACTATATTTTTTGGGGGAGATCAGTATGGTATTTTTGTCCCTTTAAGAATAGTTCATATTATATAAGATCATTATAAAATAAATGTATATTATAGCATTTTAGATAACACAATTATGTGTTTAAACAGCAAGTTTAAAGAAAATGATTAAATTTTAATTTTAAAATCTATTAAACTCTGAAAAACTTCTATTAAACATAGTGAATCAATTACTGAAATATGTAAAGTATTTTGAGTATTATAAAGATTTTTTTTTAACTACACGACTCTACGTTTAAAAACTTAAGAGGGACAACTAGTAAAGAACGATTGAGAAAATTAGCTGTATTGTATATAAATAAAGAATACCGAGTAAATGTTTAAAAAATTATATTAAAATATAAAAAATATATAAAGTATATTTTATTTATATTAATAAACCATAGTAAAAGTTTCGAGGAATACCATATAATTTGAAATTTCCATAGAATACACAATACACAATTATGTCGTAGATAATAATTAGGTATTATTAAAATATCATTAATTAACTAGCATCATAGATTTTTCAGGCTATAAAAAAAAATATTTATCTAAATTAAAAAAATATAAAGGCAATGTAAGTGCACTAAAATGGCGTATAAATTCAACATCGATTACGATAAGTTAAATTTTTTTTTTTTTAATTTTCTTAAATAATTTAGGATTTTTAGGAAGACAAGTAAATCATATATTTTAATATTACTACACGTGTATTTGATATTCTGAGTATGCTAAGAATTTATTCGTTTTAAAATTATGTGTGTATTTTAGATTCTGAGCAAAGAGAAAAATGTATTGGTTTTGCAATGAATTTTTTTTTTAATCTCTGAAAGCACGATTTTGGGTAGATATAATGGTCCGATTACCCCAAGTAGGATATACTTTCGGTTGAAAATTGCATCTACTTAGTACTATATTTGGATCATTTTTTACTCAATTTAAAAAAATTTTCAATTTTTTTTTTGTTGGGAGGATAATAATTACCAAAAAATGGTTAAAAAAGGCAATATTAACTGAAACCGTAACGTTCTTTAATTTGATTATTTTATGATAACTAATTAATATAATCAAATAACTATTCTTCTGATATACATTATTAGATAAATAAATAAAATTTAAAAATAAATATCAGAACCTATAATATTGTATATCTGACCGAGTTTCACTCGGAATCGTTTTCTTTTTCGAATTCAATATCATCGAATGCGTTTCTGTAAAGATATTTTATTTTATCTCTCATTTATGTTTTCTAGGAAACAGAAATTTTATGATTTTATCCCATGCTACTGATCAACATAGGGGCAATATTTCTATAGAAGACGTAACATTAAATAATAATGATTTGAATTTATCGAGAAGAATAAATTTGTCGTGGACATAATGTATTTGTTAAATCAAATTAAAAATATAAAACACAGAATTTGATTGCACTTTCTCCGATTTGAAATTCTAACATGAAATAAGAAAGAGATTCCATAGTATATTGATTTATAGCTGTAATCTGCGGATTAAAAGAAGAAATACAAATTGATAATCCACTAATATCAAACCGTTTGGATATTAATTCTGCATTTACCACAGCTATGATTAACTCTGGCCAAGGATTTTCACAACTTGAAGAAATATCATATTTATTAAACATATCATGTACATCTAATAAAGTCTATTAAAAATATCATAACAAATTTTAGGAAATGAAGGCATCGGGAATTGAAGAAGCAGACAAATATAGTGACAGACGAAGCTTGATGGAGCAATGTTGAGCTAAAATGCCAAACTCTCAGATTTAGATACACAAGAACATAAAAATAAAAAGTTAAATTTTTTAAAACAATTTAATAAAACTAAAAACTAAATTTTACAACTGACCGAATCTACTACAGATCAATCACAATATTTTATCATTTTAATCATTTTTTATATATAAAAAATGTATCGAAGTTAATGCTAATAAACACAATGTTATTTTATTATAATATTAAAAATTATATATTATGTTTTCTCACACTATAATAAAATTGAATATTTGAATGCGTTAATAGTTATTAAGTAATAAGAATAATTAAATTTCTACAAACACACATTATAATGATTAAATTTTGATAAATTTATAATTTTACATTGATTCAATATTAATTATTACATGTTTTAAGTTTTTGTTAATGAAATTTAATTAAAAAGAAGTATTCTAAAAATAATTGTAAAAATAATTTCACTAAGTATTCGAACACATATTCAAAATACTTTTAACTTTTAAATTTTTCCACTAGTATAATTTTTTTCTGAATAATGTTTAAGTAACATAATTTGATTTTAAATTAAAAAATGTTAATAAATATAACATGACAAATTTTAAAATAACGTATTTGATTTATTAATTTTACCATTTAGTATGTATCTAATGTTTAATGTTAGTACTTAATAATAGCACTAAAATACTTAGTAGGAAAATTATAAATTCCAAGGTTCTATTTAAAAATATATATATATATATAAATTGCTAGAGACTAGCATCGCCCATTACAAATATTACCTCTAAACTAGTGGTCAATGGATTGTTCTACATTTGTGGTGATTTATATCATTCATCCTGCTGTTTGAGCTATATTCCTTTCTAAGATATCCCCTATTTTCATTGAGAGTGCTAGGAACATGTTAAGAGGAATTTTTAAATAAACCACTTTATATAATATTAATAAATGTTAGGAACAATATTAATTTTTTTAAAATTGTCATTATCTAATAGCTATTTTGGTATTATTGGAAACGTTAAGACGTTGTGACTAACAAATATAAAAAATATGATAATTTTTAAGTTGGTTATTGTAAAATACCAACTAGTCGAATGGCCATTAAATTCATGTTTAACTTTCAAAACTACCAAAATAACAATATTAATAATCATAAAAATATATATTGCCATTTTTTTTCTTGTAGAATTGTGGATAAAAATAGTATTTATATATATATATTCATAATATTTAGTATGATAATAATTATATAATAATAATATATCCTTATTAAATATTGTACTGTATTTGTGAAATAAATCACTTCTGCCAATAAAAATAAATTTTTTTGTTGTGATACTACATAATGACAATAAGCTATACTTTCATTGTATAGGAATATGAAATTATTAACTAGTACCATGGTCTAGATCACTCACTGAATATTTAAGATTATAAAAAAAATCTTTAATATTGACTTACTTTTATTTTATAAGGTCTATATGAATGAATTTAATTATATACGTATGTCAATTTAGCTCAACACTCTAAATTATTTAGTCTAGTTTCGTTGATTTAAACTTTCGAACGTAATGCAATCGACAATAAATGTTTTTACGGCAAAGTGTAAAAATAAATGGTAGTTGATGATTTATTTAAATAATAATAAAGTATAATGCGTAAAATAAAACGGTAAACATCATTTCGGTAATAGTTGCATTTTAGTTACTAAAGCCATCTTCAGGTATTTGATAAAAATGGAAAATTACATTTGTATGCAGAACTATTCGCAATTTAGAGGAGTGTTTTTATGTCCTTAACAATTTTTTTAAGAAACAAACAACTAAGTTCATTACAATAAATTTAGCGAAATATAAACGAAAACTATATGATTCGTCACAATCGTTCTATTACGTATTTATAAATACTGCTTTTATTTAAGGAAAAATATATTATTCATAAATAATATTAATTTATTACGTGTATCAATATTCGGGAGACTTGATTTTATTATAATATATCGGGTATTCTATAAATTGTATTTACTTAAAAGTTATCTAAGAGTATAATAAAGGTTTTCAAGTTTACAATTTTTACAGACAAATTTAAAAACATTTTTTTTTTATAAACTTTCAATATGACCTTTTTTCTAGTAGTTAAATCTCACGAGTATAATATTATGTAAAAGTCAAATTAGGTCAATAGATTATAAATATTCGTAACCAATAGGCAATAGTTAGTAATAAAATTGTAATATAATGAATTATGAAAGAGGTAGAATACGTTATTGTTTTTATAGACACTTTAAAAAGTATTATATTGTAAAAAATGAGTGTGAAAAATTCAATATAAACTATTGTTGTGAATTTATAGCCAAATGTATTAATTTGAATCGTTTCGATGCGACGGATAGCGCCCTTGTAAATATTAACGTTAGTAACTCGTTATTCATTCCGGTCAGTAAAAAAATGTGAATAGACGGCGCAAAGAACCGCGTTATAGAATAATTTTTACTAAAATAATAATAAAGCTAAAAACTCCGTACATTAATTTAATACAATTAAATATTGCGCTACACTAATTACGATGTATTTCTATCTGACATTTTACACAAAATGAGTTTTTTGTAACAAAATATTCATAATCTACACAAAGAGAAGAAAAACTACCAAAAATTGACGGATAAACGTCAACATTAATGGAAATCATAATTTTGATAATATTGATTTTAAGTTTTTCATGATAATTAATGCAATTTTGAACGTAGGTACCTACTTCAAAGTTTTTTTTAGTTTTCTCATAGGTAATTTACACACGTGATAAATTTATGGAACGACCAATCAATATATTATATTGACTTTCGATAAGAATTGTATTTTCTAATGCAATATCATTTTGCAATTTCTCCGGGGACCGAAGGGACGAAGGATAAATATCCAAAATTGACCTTCCTACTTTTTTTATATTTTTAAATGTATAAACTATAGTCAAAATTAACAATTTTTCCGATCTGAAACGAAAACTTTTTTAATGATACCTATATTAATTCCAAAAATATGTTTTGTTGTTACAAGACTTGGGATAAACCATTTCTACAACAAGTTTGTTATATATGTTAGCATTGTTTACATTTGTAAAAAAATAATATGAAGAATCAATTTTTTCATTTCACAAAAAAATACTTTTGAAAATTCGAAAAATTAGCTAAATAGAGTACCAATTAAACGCAATTTTCTATCGAAAACATACCCTATTTGTGGTAATCGGACTTTATTTTTACTCGAAAAAGTACCTTCAGGCATAAAAAAAATATCATAATATACAATTATACAAAAATATTCAAATTTTTGGAGCTTACAAATAATATTGTCAGTCATGATTTTTAAAATATTCTGTAAAAAGATTAAGTAATATATGATTAGACTTCGATAAAATTTTTAAACTCATAAACCAAAATTTTCAGAAAATATTAAACATTTTTGGAAAAAAATTTAAAGCTCACTACTTAGTCAGAAAATCAACCAATTATTTCCAAAAAATTTTTTCTAATGTAGAACATCAATATTGATACTTAAAAAAGTTTCAAGTCCAGAAAAGAAGTCCAGAAGTCGCATTCAAGAAAAATGAGCTAAATAAAGTAAAAACTAGACGCAATTTATTACCAAAAGCATTTCCCTGTTTGTGGTAAACAGACCATTATCTTTACCCAAAAAAGTGCTTTTAGACATAAAAAAAATTATCTTTATAAAACCAATACATTCATCGCTTTAATCGGAATCTAAAATATGTCATACAAATTTCAAAATTTTTCGGATGTTTTTAAAAACGCCATTTATAAATTAAATTCTACTCAGTGTTTTCTGATGTTGATGAAGTAAAGCGTTGTAAAAAAAAAAAATACTATATTCTAATGAAGATAATGTAATAATAAGTCAATCATTTTTTTTAAAAAAAGAATCAATAAAGTACAACAAATATAAAAGGAAAATCACCAAAAAAAAAATTCATTTTTCCCAACTTTTCCAAACTCTCAACTTTAACATTCGTCCTTCATAACTGTGTCTAATGAATAACTTTCAGTTGAAATATTGCCTTTAAGTATTTAAAATAAATGATTTATATTTTATAGTAATAATTTAAATTGGAGCTATCAAGATATGAATGTTAATTTTGTCTAAATAACTAACTTATGTTGAATAACACTATTTATATATTATTAATAGTTATACTATAATATAATATATAGTTGTATATATATATATAATTGATAGTTTTTATTATACACTATTTTTATTTTATATATATATATATATATGTATAATATACAAATGTTTGTTTTCCAACTAAAACATTATAGTCTCTAATGTATATAATAAGCTATTATTTAGGTGATAAATACTTAATCATCTTATATTTTAATAAAAAAAAATTTTGATAAAAAATTATAGGTACAGTTAGTTCAATGCATTAGAAATGTGATTTTTAACTAACAAACATAATTGTCATTTCACAACTACAGCCGGAGCCGGTTTTAATGATTATTCTAAAATATTTGGTGATAAACTAAATTAGAATTCTGTTCAAATTAATCCATTTGTTCAATTCAGTAAGTAGTAACAAGTAACAAGTTTATTATTAATTAATAGTTTTGTGTACCGAATAATGTATAGTAAACAGTATACACTTGGACCTTTGTACTCATTGTTATTATAAAAATATATGGTTATTTTTATAACTATATAAATATAAATAAAATGGATTGATTTTTAAATAAGTACCTAATTATTTATTAGGTACAAATTAAAAACATTTAATAATATATGAATATTAGGTAAATAATATATTAAATAACTATGGTTAATATGTATGTATATATAAAAATTAATTTTAGATGGAAAAATGTATGATCTAATAAAATCTTTACAGCAATGAGTATCCAAATAGAAAAATTGATGCTGAATTTAAAAAAAATCATTCATGTCTCACAACACACACAGAGAACCGTTTTACAAAATAATGGTGGTGTGGTTGATGAACAATTTGATACACAACTTAATGTAAACTATCCAATAAAACTTATGGAGACGTTAAAAACAACAAATTTTTTGAATGACTATCAATATTATAAATTATTGATAAGTAATAAACTATTAAAGTGATTTAACACTTATAATTTTTATAGAAAACCAAATTTTATCCCTTGGCAGAGTTGATGCGCATGCAGCAATAAAAACACTATTATCAAAATTAATTTCAAATAGTTTTATTTATAAATTATATTAAAGTAAAGGAATATAGAAATAATTGTAAACATTTTAAAAATTGATCAAATTTTATTTGATAGACCAAAACAAAACTTTGAAATGAGCATTCAAATATAGGTTTCTTTTAAAATAATAATAATATAATATAAAACGAAATAAAAAATTTTACAATATAATAAAACATACATATTATAATTATACCTACAAATATAGTTTAGTAATAATTTAATATTTACAAATATTACATAAAATTACATTTTTATTTTTTACACAAATAATAAACACATAATTCTCTATAATGACTATGACAAACCAAATATTATTTTATTCATAACATAAACATAATCATTAGTTAGGTATATCATACAAATTAGGTACACTAATGTGATAAATAAACAAACCATAATCATAATCAATGTAAAAAAAAATAACATGGTCGCACAAAACAAATAAAAGTCAATAGATACTAATTATATACACATTCAATACTTATATTATATTACTCAATATTAATATTTCTAATGTATAATTAAATAATAAAACATCTACGAAAAAAAGAATAATAATCATATTATAAGAAAGAAAAAACATTAAAAATAACCAGTAACAAAAATAAAAATAAATATTCATTTGATATAATTCGTATATATAAAAAATAGATATTAACTTGTAATTAGTTAATGATTTTAATGTTTCTGTGTTATGATGTAATGATAGTCATACATTAGAGCTTACTAACTTCCAACACAGCAAAACCTATGTATTGGTTTACAGAAATCAATGACTTTATTTTCGAGTGGAGACAGCTGCCAAGATCTCTTCATACTTTGTACAATGTTTATATGTTCTTTGTTTATTAACTTTTGTACTCTTTATGGATATGATGACACCAACTCCATTTTAATTCTTTTCGGCATACTTTCCATAATCTCACCCAAAAAAAATAATCAAGTAAATAACTAATATATAAATACAAAAAAATATGACATACCAAATACAGAGTTATTCATCAACTTATAAGTCTTTCATGAAATAGTTAGTCGCTTTTTACATATTTTTTATTTGGGTGGTGCACTATTGTTATGAAGATCGTATAGATTCTGTGAGTATATGATGTCTACTTCGTATATACGACTAATAGAAGAAGTTTCGTTTAATTCATTTAAACTTATGAGTTTAAATTATAAGTTTAACTTATGATTGTCGACCTCACATTATCTAAACTAAATATATGTCATGTACCGCAACATTGCGCCCATACAAATTTTAACCTGAAAATTTATTATTTTTATTATTTATTATTATTATAATATAATTTACGTAATATATTAATACTTTATAACATGTAATTATATACCTTGCTCGAACATCAGCGACATTTCGTAATCTGTGAGCCACTCAAGATAAGTATAATTCATCATACAATCGAAGCTAAATCCTGGTACTATTTATTGGCGCTATATATGAAATATTATTATTCTAACACATATTAAAGTGGTTGTATATAAAGTAGACGCCGATTTTTACTTACTTTTGTACATTTGCTGGTGTTTTCAAAATTGCTATTGCCAGCAGACAAATTCTTATGTGTCAACAAATTTCCACTTGTATATAAAATAAATTGCGGCAATATTTGCACACATACATGTAGCGAAAACCATTCTCAAGATTTTTTAATAATCTTCTGAAATAAAATAAATAAAAAGAGTCACATTATTTAATAAAATATTAAAATTAATTATTTTTACTAAATATGTTTATAAAAAATCAATGAGCTTATTTTCTATAGAAACAACCTCTATATTTACATAACTAGGTGTCAAATATTTAAAAGTTGTCTGATTAATTAAGTTATGTAGTCTTCTAACATCCAACATCAACTCCATTTTTATTTTCTTTCTCACACTTTTCATTGTCTTACCTAAAATAATTAATCAAGTTAATATCTTATAAAGAATTACAATAAATAAGTATTGTAGTAAATACAGCATTATTCATTAGTTGATTTAAATTTAATTATATTAAAACAGTTATAAATTAAATTTTTTGATTAAATATAGTTTTTTTTACTATATTTAATTATCGAACCCATGCATTATAATATTTAAATTTAAAATAGCTTAGTATTAAAGGATAAAAGTTATATATACTACAAACACTTATTGGACTGAATAATTATTAACACAATGAATTGGTGGATTCAGTGGAAGAATGATAAGATTTTTGAATCTCTAATCGAATTCAGAATTAAGTCTAAACTTGAGCATGGTGGCAAGGACACAATTTCAAATTTCGTTTACAGTTTGATGTTGTACTTGCCTTTTATTAATTAAATTTCTACTCCCCATGAGAAAAAAGTAATTTTGATTACGTAAATTATGTACAAAATGTAATATTTAAGTTGAATCAATATAAGAATGTAGTTTCTTTATATATATATATATAAATTATATTTTATTGTCACAAAATTTCGAATTCGTTTTCTTCGAGAGCAATAATTAAATAATATCGGTTCTAACAAATTTAATAATACTAAATAATTATAAATTATATTTCCTTGTATATTTATATATTTATATATTACTTTGCTGCTTTATTTGGCGTTCGTAATAATGGTCAGTATTCTCAAAAATTTGTTCATTGTAACCATTATTCTGACTAGCTTCAACTGATAGAATAAGTCCCATTTAGCTTTGGAAACCTTGTTCAAACTAAACCAAATCAAATTGATCATCAATAGATCTCAATTACTAGATCGATACAATGTTTCCCTAGAATATTGTTTACCTAAATTATTATTTAACATTATATTAAATATTAAGTTATTTCGAAATTGACTTTTAAAGCCCAAGATCCATATTTACTAAAATATATTTTATATAAATTAAATTTTTATTACTATATTTCGCAAAAATTGTATTTATAATGGAGTCATAGAAAATGTTAAAACTCATATCCGTAGAGCTTGTCTTTTATATCAAATTATATCTAATTAAATTGTATGTTACGGACTTACGGTACTATCACATATGTTTATCCGCAATCTAACAAATCAAAATATGGCATAATTTTTGTCATTTAATTCGAAAAACGATTTTACGATAGACTTGAAACTTCCTATTAAACCAATGTAAACAAACCATAAATCGATCTTACAGAAGGTTTACCCTTAAACAATAAAAAATTTATTTTAAAGAAAATATTACGTAAATAACACTGAATAATTGTGTCTATTGTAACTGTAATATGCGAAATTCGTTAACAATAATTTGTAAATTTTGAGTGAAAACATTGACGATGACGTACGGGTAAAGTTCGGGACATGAATTTCTGCAGTGGTAGGTCGCGACCCAAAAATGGGTAAGCTTTAAAATTGGGTCGCGATAAGTCTTATTTTTAAAATAAAAATTAAATTCATAAAATTATATAAGGTAAAAAAATAATTTTGTTAAAAATGTTTATTTTAATTAAATAGACTTTATATTATATGGGTAATATATGAAAGAAATTATTCCGAGTTTTCGTGTTACAAAAATAATATAATATCTACATCATATTTAACTGATTTTTAGTACTTGTTATCATATGGTTATCAGTTATCCCTGTGGGAGGGAATCAAAATACTCCTATGGTATACCTCATGTCTGTTGTAAGAATAGATTAAATTAAAGTTGTGTGAGGTTGACAGACTGTAAAATATATTGAAAAATTATGAGGAGTTAGGTCGGTTTCAATATTGGCGGTCGGTATTTATTTATGTGAAATAATTTATATTTCAAGTTTAATATAATGCCCATTATCACTGAACATACAAACTTAATAATTAAAAACAGTTTTAAATATATATTTCTCCACAATTATTCTCAACCATATTTAAGCATTTTAAAATTGTTTTTGTGCGGATACTATTTTAAATCATTTTTCATTCTGTTCACTGTCAGTGGAGAATTATCAAAAATATTATTCCATGGCGTATAAATAAATTCATATCATTCTTTCTCTATTTAAAATAATTACTTTTTCATTTTTTATTTCATGTTTTTAATTAGTTTTTTAATCAAGTAAAATATTTGTTTGCAGATTATTCATTAGAACACAAATTTCCCAGACAAGGATTAAACAACCTCATATTCAACAAACGCCACCAGATAAGCAATTTAATGTCTTTTCCCAATAAAATATAAATTTATAAAATATTGTATTGTTAAGTGATGTGCGATAAAATATTACTATATGTAGTTCCATTCTGTATGTAGATGGATCACAACTAATATTATACCAGCACGCCATTTATCAACTCCGTTTATAGGATTGCGGCAATAATTCGATATAATTGAGCTTGAGCTCATATTATAAATTATTTATTTACAATATATAACCAGCACGCCTTTAATCAATTCCGTTTATAGGATTGTGGCAATAATTCGGTTTTAGTTTACTCAATAATATGTTATCACACATTTGCAGCTAAAATTTTTGTTCGTTATATTATATTAGGTTCAACAAGATAATGGTTATTATGAATGTTGCTTGAAGAATAGATCTAGGAGAAATTATGTTCTGATGGGATAACATTGTTTTTACTAATATTTATATAATTAAGAGATATTTAAAAAGAAAAAAAACATTTACACTAAGTAAAAAAATGAATGCGAAATATATTAGACGCCACGAAATAATAATAATGAATATAATCTAATGAATATTCTTAACATTTTCAATTAGTTTGTCTCATAAATAAATTATTTAAATTAATTAATAAATCAATTATAGTTAAAGAATAGTTATAAATGAAGCACATGGGGCATTTTTAAAATTAGCAGAAACAATAATTTCGTTACACATAAGAAAACAAGTACTAGTTAAACCAAGTTATATATATATATAAATAATGTGAGAGAAAAATCTGAACTAAAACTGAACATAAGGTTTATCCTAACTTATTTTTAATACTATAAAAAAATGTATAGTAATGAAAAATATGACTTATTTACATATTTACGTTGCAAAAATAAAAATTTATAATAGAAATAGATCAAAAGTTATTGATAGGAACAAACACAGCTTGACACTCTATAAATAAAAATTATAGAGGGTTACTGGTTGGGTGGGTAATGGTTTAATGTGCTTGCTCCTATTGTTATAGAAAATAATTACGAGTAAAATCAATCAAAAACAAAACGCGCGTTTTTTATAACTCAAAGAAATGTCAGTTTGCGGCCTACTATTAAACACGAAATAAAACATTATATATTTATATAGAGGGCACAATAGGTGCTGGCCAGCTAACGGAAATGAAATGATAAAACTACGGCTGACACAATAAAAATAATAAATAATAAATAGTATACATATAGATATAAATATAAAAACCGTGGCGGTGACTGCAAGCCATTTTCCCAGTTGACTGTTGACGGTAAACAGGTGATGGTAAACGGTTGACGGTTTTCACATTTCTTTTCCGCGTGTACTTATAACAAATAAAATACGCACCAACGACGACAGATTCCTAACGTCGACGGACCTCTGTAAACCGATGTGTGTTGGATATACGGTGGACTCAATCAGCATATCATAGATAGTAGTGTAAAACGGTGGGAAAGACGACGGTGTTTTGGTTTTTAAAAATTACTATATCTCAAACGCCTTTGATACCAAATATTCAGACCACACTTAACCTGACCTATGATGTATGTACCATAATTTTGTCACTATAGTGAATGACTCAAAGCTGCCTCAGGGCATTAGCGAATTAAAAGTTAAGTACATTTTAATTAGGTTATTTATTCAGTTACTTTTTTCAATCAACTGTTAATTTAATAAGCTTTTTTTTAGCTTAATGTGTTAACTTCAAGTTAGTTATGTATGATGATATTTAAATTAAGTTAAATTGTATTAGAACAACATAGTAAATTTTCTGAACGAGTTTTTCGTTTACATTTTATTTTCGCTATAGACGATATTAGTATGCATCAGTTCGTATAATATAGATCATTCGTGCAATTATACAAAAATCGGAAAATTCAATATCTCAATATCGGCGTAACCACATCAAGCGTAGCTGTGAATGAAAGATTTGACTGACCGTAGGTACTGGCAAGAAGGCTTTTACCAGACGCGCAGTGTTACAAAAGGCGCAAATTTAATGATTTTTAGGAATAAAAAAAATATTTCATTATTTTATTAACGTACATAGAAAGTTTATAACACGAAAGCATGGTTTTCATAATATTATTGCACATAAATATACAATTAATGAGTATTAATTATAATTAATACTAAAATTATAGTTAAGTGATTCAAGTCCAGAACATAGTGAACATACAAAAGAGGAATCTTCTAAAACTATTATTAATAAATTCAAAGAAATTAACAACGATTTAAATACAAGTGCTAATAAATTATTAGGCCAAACAGAGACATTATTATTTATATTATTAATACAAGTAGTTTACTTTATCAAAATCAGGAAACAATAAATGCTAGTAATGCTTTCTCCTTTTCTTTTGCACCTGGTGGTTTGGAATGATCAAAAGAGATGGGTTGGTGTCCCAGATTTTTTCAAAAGCGTAAACAACACGGATTTTGGTAGTCGTACTTCCCGGTTTAAACCATGGTTTACACCGTGGTGTGGTGTATAAAATGATGTCTGTGATGTGGTATCTACATAACTCATGTGGACGGAATCTAAATAATATTGCATGGCCCCGTTATAATCCTGTCTGTATTCCGTGGGTTTTGAAAGCTTGGTTCCAGATATATTAGACGTTTTTGGGTTAGATGGTATAATTCTCCAATAGTAATAAGATCATTAGTGATAATATATTTTTAATATAAAAAATTTCCGCCTTTTGTAATTTGTTTTATTTAACCGTTTACCGAAAATCGTCTACAGCACACGCGTTATCGACATTCGTTGTTCATTAGTTGTTCAGAGTCTGTCAATTTTTCGTCGTTTCGTTTTATACCGTCGCGCAATCGGCCGACGTCCGCAACAGCGTCAGCGTCAGCCAAACGACAACATCGGGATTCTAAACGCGATCTGTGATCAGTGATATTTCGGTGCGCCGGACCGCGACAATAAATCCGTTATTATTGTTTTTACCGTCTACCTGACAGGTAAATTGCTTTTTATTCTCATGTGGGTCTGTTTTACCAGCATACAACGTGACGGTTTGCCCATATGGTTTTTTTTTTTATTTTTCCTGTTCTTTTCCAGATTGGCCAGCGGTTGCAACATTGCAGAATTTTAATAAGAATATGGTAAAATACATCGCGGCTTTGGGCATCCGAGTTTGTCGTGGTTCGACAACGGTCGTCGGTCCGTTTTACACCATCGATCAGTGCACTTTATGGATTGTGTGTTCTGTTGTTTCGTCGTCGTCCACGTTGATTATAATTATTGTACGGTTGTGCGTAGCTTACGCGTACAGTATCGTGCCGTAATTGAGTCGACCATTTTGGTCCGTTTTGTCGGTTCACGCGTGCATATATTTGCAAACCACATTTAATATTAATGTTAGGTAAACTTTAAAAGTTAAGTAAATTATAATTTTAATTATAAATACAAATTTTATGTAAAAGTTAAGTGTTTTTAATTAACAAGTTAATTATATATAATAATATCGACACGGTCGTGTTAACGATCGTTAATATGTCACCCGTCCACCCCGACGGGTCTGCCCGAAACATATGCAAATACCGGTTTAATCTTAATCGGTACGAGTCCACGGCGGCGACTCCAATATATTTAATATATTATAATTATTGGTATCACTCTAATAGTAATAAGATCATTAGTGATAATATATTTTTAATATAAAAATGTTCGCCTTTTGTAATTTGTTTTATTTAACCGTTTACCGAAAATCGTCTACAGCACACGCGTTATCGACATTCGTTGTTCATTAGTTGTTCAGAGTCTGTCAATTTTTCGTCGTTTCGTTTTATACCGTCGCGCAATCGGCCGACGTCCGCAACAGCGTCAGCGTCAGCCAAGCGACAACATCGGGATTCTAAACGCGATTTGTGATCTGTGATATTTCGGTGCGCCGGACCGCGACAATAAATCCGTTATTATTATTTTTATAGTCACCGTTTACCGTCACCATTCAACCATTTACCGTTACCGTTACCCGTCTACCTGATAGGTAAATTGCTTTTTATTCTCATGTGGGTCTGCTTTACCATGCTTTGCATATAGTTTTCCCATATGGTTTTTAATTTTAATTTTTCCCGTTCTTTGCCAGATTGGCCAGCGGTTGCAACATTGCAGAATTTTAATAAGAACATGGTAAAGTTGTTCACTCTTGGATCATCAGTAGTATATACTATTAATTCCCATTGAGCACGAAGTTGAGAATCCAACTTCAATTCAAATAAATGTAGCAAGATTGAGTCCCATTGATCCGCAGAGTATTTTTGGTTTGCGAGCGCTCCAACAGACTCCGTGATCGTATTCAGTATCTGGCGGATTGATTTAGAATAACCGAACATTGATATTGGTATCGTCTAAAGTTGGTTCAAGTGACTGTGCTATGGTTTGCATAGCGTTTGTCCAAAACTGTTAGCGCTAGAGTATAGTTGTCGTCACTTAGCATCAAATTTGATATAAGCGTTAATGGCTCACCTTCTGGGTAACCTTTTAAATAGCTGTACTTAACATCAGGTCGGATGTGAGGATTGTCGTGTACCACATTGTCAAACAAATTTCTAAAACTAGTATATTGTTTCGGATCTCCTCTAAAAATCGGTATTGATAGCTTTTCCAGTGGTATCACATCTTATCTTCCTCGATTTTGAGATGGACCGATAAAGGTTTCATCTGCATTCGGATGTTGAAGTAAAACTGGTAAATGTTCATCTGCCACAATACACTTCGTCAAACTTATCACGAATATCCTCTGTTGATATGAATTCCAAATCTGACTTTTGGTTCTTTTCTGGTTTTCCTAGTTATTTTATTACAACCGAAAACTGTTCCTCGAATTCTTCCTTAATCTGTGGAACGGTTGCAAACATCATTCGAAACTTATATTTGTCCGACCTGATGACCGATATCTTGTTTAACGCCTCTCCAGCGTCTCCAGCGTTTCTGAATGTCTGAGAGGCGAATTCTGGCTTCTTCAAAAACACCCATTACGCTATATTTCCCTCCACAAACGTACGCGCAATTCAAACCCGTAAGTAACAACCAAATATACAAAATAACAAAACAATTAAAAACTATTATTATTATTATTTTTTTTTTTTTTTTGTTACTTGAGATTTGCGTCACCTTGTATATATGGTCAGTGGCTTTCTAAAAATAAGCTACTTTTTAACCTTGACCGAGTTATTGTGACGACGACACTTCCTTAACGATAATGGATCGCAATAACGGTCGTCGCGGCAGCGTCTTACGACTACCGGTCAAAGTCCAATTCTATATTTTTGCGGCGCTTTGTAATTATAATAATGCAAAACAACCCAATTAATTATATTAACTATATGGTATAATAAACTTCTGAGATTATATTAATACTGAAATATTGGTGACTTTTCGGTAAAAGACCGCTAGCACTATTTTTCACTTTGAATAATATATATGTTCAAAATTAATCGCGTGCTTTTACGCGGACAACCGGTCGCTATTTTGTTCCTGTCGCTGATCGCCACTGTGTGGTTTCACACAAATACATCACGGCTTTGAGCGTTCGAGTTAGTCATGGTTCGAGTGGTGTGGTATATTAAATTATGTATTATCAATGACCTCAGTGGTATCTACATAACTTATGTGGTCGGAATTCAAATAATCTTGAATGGCCCCGTTATAATCCTATCTGTATTCCGTGGGTTTTGAAAGCTTGGTTCCAGATATATTAGACGTTTTTGGGTTAGATGGTATAATTCTCCAATAGTAATAAGATCATTAGTGATAATATATTTTTAATATAAAAATGTCCGCCTTATCTTGATAAGAGATAACCAATTTTATCTAGATAAAAAACAGATAATTAATATTTAATATTGTAGTTCCAATGTTCGTACTGTGCGTAAACCATAGTTGTTATTATCATGATTATTTTGAAAGTATTATTATTATTAATTATAAACTATCTGATGCTCCAGTTAAACTATAAATAGTGTTTACAAAGCGTGGTTTAAAATAATTTTGTGTCATAATTTTTTCAATCATTGATTTAATAATTATCTGGATGATTATTTTCAGATAGCCAATTATTTTATCTAGATAATGCACAAAACTGCATACGAGGGAAGAGTTTCGGGATAACTACCCATCAAAGCTGTACAAAAAAAAAACTGAAATAATAATACGCAATGTTTACTTCAAAAATTATATGTATTAAACATCAACTAAAAACTAAAAAGTGGAACCACAAAGAACGTGGTTTCCCACGAATTTATTAAATTAATAAATATGGTAAGTATAAGCATAGGCGCAATTAGGCAGGTGCTAGGGGGTGCATAGCACACTCAAATATTTGTATTACATACCTAGTGTACAAAGGTCTACAACCGTTTTAAAATTTTAGCATCCCCAAAATTTGAAGTCTAATTGCGCCTATGCGTATAACGATAAATTGCGGCGACCACGACAATTGTGTACTACGCACTACAAAGTCGTGGTATAGGTGCGGGCAACGTAAAAAAATGCGTAAATAACGTGAAACTGCTAAAAAGTGTTGCCATAAAAAACGTGGTTTGAAATATTTATCTTTCCGGAGACTTGAGTAAATTAATAGAATTTTTCATTCATTTGAATCGAGAAAAAAATGCGACAAAAAATTGCGAGATCTTCAAAAATGGATTATAAATGTATACTCACATTATAGTTGATGTCACGGAATAAGGCTTCATCGTGAGGGTCTATTGGTTAACATCGATGTGAATCATACGCGACTCATTAACGGCTCTCATATTTAGGGCATAAAAACGAATGCGATGAAACAGTGCAAATTATTCGAATTGTATCTGCTTTTTACTGATGTCGTGAGTAAAACGAAAACAAAAATACTATTAAAACGCACTTTAGGAAATATATTACGATACACGAAAAGCAACGTCGTGTATCAAAGCCTAAGTTACAAACACATATGTAAAAACATGATAGCAAAAAACAAAAAAAACATGCCACTACGAGGCATCCAAGGTTTATATATTTTTTAGTGTAGCAGTATGCGTAAAAAATACGTAAATAACGTTAAAAACTGCTAAAAAGTAGAGCCCTAAAAAACGTGGTTTGGTATTTATGCGTTGGAGAAACGATAGTTATAATCTAATGAATCCGCCGTTTTCGATGGCGATTTTGAGAACTAAACGACGACGAACACGTCCAACTAGCAAAACGAATAAAATAAAATAGAATGGCACTCGATATGCTCTTCTAACTAGGGCTAATATATTCGGGACCGTTGTGCCGATAAAATGTGACCAACATAAAGCTGTCGAATATTGCACGCACTGATAGGTCTTGAAATTTACTACAGACGTCTAAAAATGACGCTAATATTGAATTTTCAAACTACCTACCTAATGATTTATTAAGTAAATTAAACATAAAATGTATATTAAGTACACACGTTTAGTAATTTAATTAATATGATGAAATCGCCTATTTGTTTAGATTATGTAGAAAGATATGGAAGGACATTTTGTAAAAATGTTTACTTAATTTAATATATTAATTATTATGTAATAGGTTATAATTTTATTTTATTTTATTTTATTATAGTACTAGTGTTTGACTTTGATATGATGTTACTTAAAAAATAATAAATGGTCTAAACAATTTTGTTTTTAAGAAATGAACTTTTCACTAAAAACAAAAAATGTCATTTAGGTCGACTAAAGGAACTTAATGCCCCATTTGATACCAATATTAAAGTAATTTCCGACTTCAATATAGCTAAAACGATTAAAGACGTTAGATCATTTATAGAGATGTGTTCCCATTATAGAAACCATGTCAAAGACTTTGCAAAAATTGCAACTGAATTGCAGTTTTGTAAAGTATTCGAATAAAAGTATTTGAATATTAGTATTTAAATACATTTTGAAATATTTTTCGGTATTTTAAATATATTTTTTTAGTATTTTTAATACATTTTAAAATTATTTTTTACGAAAAAAAAAATACTTGTATTAAAATAGGTACCGATAAAAAATTTTTCTTTGCATTTTATTTTTATACATTATAAAATTAAGCTGCTATGAAAAATTCATAAATTTTACACATTTCCTTGCCATTTTTAGCAATGTACATCAGGACTGAAGATTATGAAAATAATAAGTATTTTTCATGTAAAGTAACTATTAGTTATATTTAATTGGGTAAACTTGGTAGATATTTTTTATTTTTTAAACACTCGTTAACATATTTAATATTAACGAAAGAGTATTTTTATTCAAATACTTTAAAATTTGAAAGTATTTATAAAGTACTTTTTTTTAAAGTATTTATATATTATATTAAAATATAATTTAATATCAGAACCTTTATTATTACATTTTAACGATGGCAAGCACGTATTTTTAACAACAGATGCATCTATATTAGGATTGGGTGCTTGTATGGAACAAGCTGATAACAATTACATTTTATACCCCATAGGTTACACATCTAAAAAATTATTAGATTCCGAAAAAATTTATTCATCTACTCTCGAATTGTTAGGTCTATGTTTCGGTATCGAATACTTCCGGAAATATTTATGGGGAAGAAAGTTAGACTGTCTTTGGCGACAATATAAGTCTATAATATTATAAAAATTTAAAAATACCTTCAGCCAGAATAACTATATTAACTTTTTAGATTTTAATTTTCAAATAATTTATAAAAAGGGAAATGAAAACAAAGTTGCCGACGCACTAGATTCAACCTAAATACGATAAAAATTATGCACATTTATTCCGATAATACTGATATATTATCGATAATTAATTTTATCGATATGTAAGTAAATACATCTGATATAATAAATAAACAAAAAGAATACAACTTTTGTAATAATATTATACGAATAATTTTGGATAAAGACGCACCAATCAACATAACAAGAAAATCTAGACAATTCACTATACACGATAACATTCTATACTATGAACAATATACTCCACCTAAAAGTCAAAGCCTAATATTAGTAATACCTAATGATTAATATCAACGACATATTAAAATCCTATCATGAAACTACTAATGGAGGTCATAGAAGTCATAGCTAGAACTATTCATAAAAATCAGAATAAATATTATTGACCTTCACTGACTAAAGATACGACTGATTTCATAAAAAAATGTCAAATAAATAAAAAAATTGACCGGTAAAACACCCTATACCAATACAATTATATATTATATATTGACCTTAGTACAATTGTTTTTTTCTTTTATTGCTTTTAGAGTAACGAAACGCTTTTTTATAGTTTGTACCATAACCAAGAAAAATTCCAGACAGTAAAGCTAGCTTCAAATAGATTTAATTGAATCATAGAATAGTTTAGTTAAAATAATAATAAAATTAATTACTTAATAATATAAGGTATACACCTTACTCACTTTTCCGTAAGAAAAAAATTCCATGTACATAAGTGAGTGTGTTATAACAGAATGTATAATAAATTACAAAAATTATACGATTAATCCTTGTTTGAACTTTTTACTACTATCAGAAATACGAATTCACCTTCATCAATAGAAATACAAATAAAACAAGAAAAACAGTGAGTATATTCACTAAATACATTATATATACGTATTTATAATAGTATCCAGAGTACATAAATGTTTTGTTATGGTTAAAAATCTAAGTATAAATCCTCTAATCTTCCTCCCCCCCCCCCAGAAAATATGTGTCAGTTCCACCTGTGAATATGCATAGGATTATGTTGTCTAACCCAGAGACTAGAACCTTACCGGACAAACTGGTTCTAGTACCGAAACCGTATGATAACCGTTATATAATTTCTCTCAGGAACCGATATTATGATCTAGTTATTTTATCGGTTTTTTATGGTTCTTTTTGGTATTGAGTTTCAACAGATGAAATTGAAGTATTATTTAAGTAATGGCCACAGATATTCTGTGAAATAATAAAATAATATTATTATAAATATTAAATAATTATACTAGTATTATACTGGTATTATAAGGTATAATTAATTATAAATGGCCAGAAGGAATTTGTTGATGTGTTTGTGTGAATACTGAATAAATAAATAAGGCCTGAGAAGTTAGCTGGGCATTTTTTAATAATTGAACTTTTGATACTGCCAATATTTAGTAAGTATTTATAAGTCCAAAATTAGAATTTGTAAGTCAACCCATAACCTAATTAGTCCTGATTGTTTAAATCATGACTAACATCTCGGTAGCCGGGCATTTTTAAAAAAATTGACTTTTAAAACTGCTATATAAACACTAACTATTTTTTGAACATACAATGTTTTCTAGATAATTTAACATTTATATATAAAATCTTTTAAAATAGGTACTATTATATTATGTTCTGTATATTTAATTGAGAATAGCATGCTGTAATTACTACAATGTTAACAATGTAATTTGATAACATTATTTTTTTTTTTGTATATGAATATAATTGTAATAAATTATTCAGTTTATTTAGATAAAAATATTTACAATTAAATATCTACTGAACAATTTTATAATGAATTAAATAATAATAATAATCAGTTTACATCTTTAACACAAATAGAAATAACAAAAAATTCCTATTCAAACTATAAGCGGTAACTTTTTGCCAACACATATTTAAAATTTTTAAATAATTTGAAATTAATTAATAATAGATTCTGAGCGAAGCCGAGAATGTATAGGTTTTACAATGGTTTTTTTTATATGTCTGAAGACACTTTTTTAGGTAGAAAAATCATGTCTGATTGGCGATTACCACAAATAGGGTAAACATTGGGTAGCAAATTAGAAATACAACATTACTGTTAGTATTCATTCTAATAATTCCAATACATTTAATTTTATTTGATGGAAAAATAAGTATTTTGTAAATAATATTATTTACGAATTGGTAAATACTTTTGTACATTATATAATTTATTCTCCATTAAGGAAATGTGAGCGTATATTTCGCAATCTATCTTAATGGATTTTGCCAGAAAACTAACTCTGTGTAGAATAAAATTTGTGATATTAGATTAAATTTAGAACATATACAGTGATGTATTGGAGAGTATACGGTAAATATATGGCCATATTTTATAATTTATAAATTTGTTGTACACTTAATGATAATAAATGTAAATAATTTTAATATTTAATGTATTTTATTAATGAAAATAAATGTATAAGGTATTATGTTTCTATAACTAATTCTAATTCTAATTTCTATAACTATTAACTAATTTAATTCATAAATTATACCTCTATGACTTAAAATTAATGAAATTTAAAACAAAAACAAAATTTTATTTTATAAAGTGTAGAGTTCTAGTTATAATTTATTTATAGTTATTAAATATAATTATTAAGGATAAAGACTAATTATTTGACTATAAAAAAAAAAATTAATGTCATAATAATCATTTCAAGTAATTTTTTCTTTTTTAATGTAATTTTGAGAAAAATATGACGTATACTCAAGACATTATTCACCAATACATCCTTGAGCATAAATATATATTATAAAAATTAAAGACAGTAAAATATTAGAGATTTCAGTTTCATTTTATATAGTTATTTATTGAAAAAAAAGAACAACGATTAAACTTTTTAATTTTTCAAGTAGTTGTAACTTTTTTTTCTTAAATTAATCTCTTAAAAAGGGCATTCCTTTTAAATTTAAAAGATAGACATTTGGGCTCTAAATTTACTTTTTAAGTCATTGTTTTCTACATATTATGAAGAATAAATATATTATCTTTTTAATTTAAATTTCATATAGATATCAACATAATGATATTTGTCAATGCTTAAAATTATGTTTTTATTAGGCTATCAAAATTATACAAAGAAAATTATTTTTAACTTATTCAAATAAGAACTATACAAATATTAGTGTTAACGCAGTTTTTTGTTTTTGCATAGAAATTGATTTATCTACAACATGTTTTGTTATTAAAGCAAACATGATGTATAAATATGATTAGAAAAAAATATTTAAAAAAGGAAAGTATAGAAGTGTCATTGCACTTGGTCTGGTATTTTGTTGTTGAAAATGACAATTCATAATGAAAAATCACAGACATTCAGTATAAAATTAATTAAATATTTATTTTAAACAATTAAGCGCTCCTAGAAAAATATTAAGTATAATATAAATATACAAACACACACACTTATATATATATATATATATATATATATATATATATAAATATAAACAATTGTATTACATTGTGTATGCATTTAAAATGAGAAACATCATGTACCTACAAGTAAGAGCGATATACAACATTTGAACATTAGCAAAGTTAGTTTTGGGTGATTTGTAGTTTCAATTATATATTATATATATATAGATATTGATATAGATATATTTATATATAATTAAATAAAATGAGAACAAGATGTGACAGAATAATATTTAACCAACACCTAAAGATTATTACAAGTTCTGCATTTGCACTGTACATGAACCAAATTTCAATCAATTATGGATAACTAGTCTATAAGATCATTCAAAACCTGAAAAAAACAATATTATTAAATATTAATAAATAAACTGTACTGCATCATATTGGTAGTTAAATTGTACAAAGTACCTGTCGGTAATGGGGGAAGGGAATCAATAGTATGTCTAGAACCACTATGATGCATAGCAGCATTATTTGCTTGCATTATTTTCAGCATCATTTGTTGAACCCGTTGTAGAGTTTGTATTATTATAGTTAAGGAAGTCCCAAATAAATATAGTGGAATCGTATGAGCAACTAACTATTTGAAACTCATCAAACTGGATGTGAAACACTGGATTTGTGTGTGCCTAAAAATTCTTTCTTTCATAATCACGAAAAAACAATAAATCATAAAAGGGAACGTAGTGTGAAGTTTACCGTAAATGTACCGAGACACAAAGTAGATGCAAGAGCACTGGGATCTATAGCTGCGACTAAATTCCATACTTTAATTTTTCTGAAAAGTTCAATGTCGTTAGATAATAATATACAAAAATCTCATAATAATGTTAATTATTCATTATGAATTAAACAATTATTTTGTATACGAAAATAAACAAATAATAAATTATAGAGAAATTGTATAAAAACAATTAAAATATATTTATAATATATTGATACATAAATACTTCTTTAAGACACATTTAGTACTTACCCATCATATGCTCCACTAACAATTTTTTTTTTATCAAAACTAATAGATCGTACTAATGCTTTATGACCCTTAAGTACTCTCACACAAGCACCATATTCAATATCCCATAATCTAAAAACGATAAAAGAATTAAATTATTTTATTGCAAAAGATTATATTATACAATTTAATTTTAATTACCTAATGGTATTATCAGAACTTCCACTAACAACTAATCTATCTCTATATTGAAGACAGGTAATACTACTTTTATGACCATTAAGAGTTTGCCAAAATTCATAATTTGATGTATACCATACTTTAATAGAACCATTTCTACAACCTGACACAATATATTTATCATCGAATTCGACCACATTAATTATAACTTGGTGACCAACTAATACACGAAAGGTCATTTCACCAGGTGACACCATATCCCATACAGCTATTGGTCGATCCTATTAAATATAAATATAAATAAATTAGAAAATAATCAATGTTATAGCAATACAGTATATTTTAAAAATTGATATAAAACTAACTCTTGAACAAGTAATCATCATATTATTGCTAAATCTTAAATGTAGGACTGCATCAAAGTGGTATATTAGAATGTTAATCAATTCACCAGTGACGACATTCCACACACGAACTGTATTATCACTGGAACCACTCACAATCACTTTGTCGTCATATTGCAAACATAAAACTGGTCCGGTATGCCCAATTAACACCTAAAACATAAATAATATAATACATATTTATTTTCTAAAATATTGAAATTAATGATAATTACCTTAACACATTCTAATGTATTTTTATCCCATATTTTAATGGTATTATCACAGTAACCTGAGACAATTTTATAATCATCATATTGTAAACAGTAAATACCATTATTACTTTCTGAACAGAAATTTATCCTGTGTAATTGGAAATGGCTAGTTTGCCAATTTGATTCTATACTCTGAAATAATAAAATACAATTATTGTTATATTATATAGTATACATATTATATATATGTTACAATACAAAAAATAATTTGTGCAAATTATGAAAAGTTTTTAATTTTAACTAATATATTAAAAATAAAACATACTTCTTTATCTTGTATAATTTTAATAAATAAAGCCTTATAGAATAAATGGTCTATATGTTCACCTATATTTAGTTCGAACAAGTAATAAATCCTAAAAAATGGTTAAATGAATATTTTACTCAAAAAATAATATAATATATTGTGTAATAATATATAAACTTACCACCCTTTTCGTTTGACAATTTCTCGGCACAATGAATTGGTACATACTTTTTGTTCTATTAGTTTTTTCCAAAGATATCCTTCTGAAATTACCCTATACCAATCTTTACATACCAACTCTGCAGCAAATAAAGATTCACCGTCAAGGTAGGATAAAATTTTTTCTGCCACATAGTCTAGGTCTTTTTCTATTACACAAAACAATTGTTTTTATAACTTAATTACACACCTATTATAATACAAAATACTCACCGGATAATAATGATATGAAGTTCTTCTGTAACATGGGTTTTAGATATGTGTCGATGTTCCCATGTTGGTAATAGCACATACGGGATAATAGGCATTTGACAAAGTCAATTTGGTGTTGTTTGCTACATTTATTGAAGTACATGAAACAAAAATCTCGTTCAGTGGCAAATTGTGAAGATGTAACACCATTGGTTGTAGAGTCTTCTCTAATTGTTGGGTCATATAAGAACGCCATTGGTGAATACTGAAAAATAAAGTTATAGTAATGAAAAATAGCATCAATGTAATATGTATTAAAATAAAGGGGTCAGGCCAGTGGCGTCGGAGTTTGGGAAGCAGAGGGGCATTCGACTCCCCGATAAATATATCGGGGAGTAAATTATAATTTTGCCCCCTTGAAAATTTATCATCATAGTTATACAATTAATACTTATTACTTAAACATTTTAGAGTTATAGTTTATATTTAAATTACATTTTTATTATTTTTAATATTTATATAATATAATATGTAATAAAATGAATTTTGAAAGTTGTATAACAAATAAAATTAAAAAATATAAAACATTAAAATTGTTTTTATTTTTTTATTCAAAATTAAATTAGGTAAATAAGACTATTAGTTTAATCTACAAAATATTAGTTAAATCTATTTTACAAAAATCAATAAGTATTTGTATTTTATTTTAATATACTATATATCATGATTTTCCTTAAATTTTTGCCTCCCAAAAGAAAAATAGTTCCTGCGCCACTGGGTCGAGCATTGCTAAATCACATGTTTAAACGCATCGGGGTCAAGTTCCACTCCCAGCCAACCATAAAATATTTTGCTTATAAGTCGGTTAGTATTAGTGATTAGTAACATCTGGACTCTGGAGCAAGCCAATAATAATTACTTGAAGAAGCCCAATCATTTGGTTAACTAAAATTTTATGTTCTAGTTAATAACGAACCATTTTTAACCCCTAGGAATGTGATTATTGTTGCCAGTCAAGTAGCATAACATGTTGTTAGAAGGGATAAAGAGGATGTATCAATGTTTTTTGTATATTAAATACATTGATTTAAAATAATTTATATTAAATTATTAGTAATTAATTTTGGATAAAAATACACTACATTTATTAAAAGTATTTAAATATAATATAATTATGTAATTTAATATAATGTATTAAGTGACAGTAGTATTTTGATACAACTTTTAATATCATATTTTCAATGGAATAAAATGTTAAAATAATTAATTACTTAGAAATTATGTAAAAAAATCTTAGTTAAGTACTACTTAGCACATAAATTATGTTAAATTAACAAAAAAAGATATATTTGTGTTGAGTTTTATTAGACAATATTATAATTTATAATATATCCTTCATCCATCTAGAACATAGTTTAATTTTAAATTACATTATCAGTAAATAATAAATTGAATAATAAAATAAAATAAAATAGTTATATTTTTGCATAATAATATTTACTTCATTTTGATAACATATTATATCTAATAAAACATTCTATACACATGACATAACTAATACGATTAAGTTTTCTAAATATTTGAATTATAATAATTGTAGAATACATTAAAATAGAATCACTTGTTTCTATTTTAATGGTTGGTTAACTTCTATAATCGATTGTTAATAATTACATGAATACTTTATGTATCTTTTATTATTACTATACTACATTTGGCATGTAATAGATCTATAGGTACATAATTGCGATTTTAAACACAGTTGAAAATAGACAAGACAACAAATATTATAATTTGAGACGTTATAATTTAATTATGTCTGTTGTGATGGTGTTACGTAACGTTTGATCTTACACTTATATGAAATTTAGATTTTCACGATTTTTCCGCACTATTAATCATGTTTCCTGACTAGATAAAAATTAAAAATTTTTCTCTTTTGTACTACTTTTTTCATGTTATATTTTTTTTGATCAATCGAAAATCTATTGAATAATAGAGCGATAAAAATATTTTTAAAAAATCATTTATAGACCAATATAGAATTGAATATGAAGAAAATTTATAATATTTATTTATTATTAATTATAAAGTTATTATTGTTTTACATAATCCACATATCCAACCACCATACTAATAGACTCGGTGTAATTTGGAAATACGAAATTTCATATAAAAAAAAACCGTAAAAAAATTTCAAGTTGAACGCGATAAAGTGCAGAGATATTATTGGTTATTTTCTTTAATTTTTAATAAATTAAATAATAATAATAAAATATTTTCTTAATTCGGCGAATAACAACAATATTATTATCATTATTAATTAATATTGTTATTACATGGGTTTACAGACTGTTCCGAACGTATTATGTTACCGAGCACACGCGAACGACGGACGGACCCGCGCACGTACGAAACACGAAAAGAGCCGACCGCCGCGCCTGCGCGCTTATAAGGAAACTATACGTTGCTAAAGATCCATAATAATTCGTGAGTTTAGGTAACAAAAATTATTATACTCCTTTATGTACAAACATAATTGACGGGGAAACAACACCAAATATTCATTGAAATTATTAAAATAATTTTGTGTACGAAAGCATAACAATTAACAAACAGAATTCGAATTGCAAGATAAACAATATTGTTATCACTCGTATCGAAAAATGTTATCGTGTCATCTCAATCAGAACGCGAACGATCAAAACTCACGATTCGTTATGGGTACCATTGTATGGTTTCCTTTTAATAGTTTTAAATGACGTCTGCGAATTGCGAAGCAAACAACCGTCGGCGTACAATAATGATATTGCGCGTCTTACAAATTTTATACCCAATCGCGCACGATGAAAATAATACAATATTATTATTATAAAAAACTGTGTTGATGTAGTTACCAGACCAGTTTCTTCGTGGTTTCGTCACGGAACGGATGAAAACAGAATAATTGACGCGATAAATTTTGGCCAATAACAAGCTAAAGTGTGAGCGTTAATAACAAAACGAACGTAAAATGTGTTCGTTGCGAACGTGAGCACGACAAGCGTTCGAGCGACCGAAACG
>CM023361.1:642929-662599 GCA_013282895.1 Eriosoma lanigerum
ATAATAATAATAAAGCGCGTATTATACATTTTATACCTAGTTGTGCACGATGAAAATAATAAAATATTATAATTATTATAAAAAGCTGTATTGTTGTAGTTACCTATTTCTCCGTGGTTTCGTCACTGGATAGATGGATCACAGATTCTCTATATTATAGAGAATCTCACATTGCATCTGTGAGATGGATACACAATTGACACTATCAATTTTGGCTGATAACAAGCTAAATGCCGCTCAGTGTTGCTCAATAAGTATTTCTTTATTTACGTTACGTACAGTAATAATTTTCAATCAAATTATGTTTTTTATGTTTGAAACGATATTATATCTACATGTTTTGTCTTCGTCTATCTAACGGGGAATAAAGCAAAATCACAATATGTACTAAAGAATTTATAGAATAAAAGGATATTTTGGAGAGAATGTCATATCCGTATGACCGTATTGTAAAATATCATCTGGTAAAAAAGTTATTGTGTATTCAATTTTATATTTTTTTAACACGTTTTAACTTCTTTACGAGCCAGTATTTTATGAAATGATTATGACATTCCCTCCGAAATATTCTTCTCCATATATTTTCTAATAGATGTTTACTCTAAGTTTAATCTAAACGTCAAAACGTATTATTGTAATTTTTTTTTATATTACCCAAAAAATAGACAAAGTCTATGATCAGAATCATTGAAAAAATTTACGGGTAAAACGTCCTTATAATACATGTTTATATAATTTGTATTGACTTATTCTATGTATTAAATTAATTAAATGTTGTGTAAATATGAAACTATTTTGTTTGTTTACTTGAGCCTATATTATCTGTGCTCACTATCAAAAACCATTGGATCAATCCTTTCTTCTATCTTTCCTTAAAACTTATTCTACTAATTATAAATCAACTTTTGAAAATTTGATGATACCAGGCTATGACTTTCCCACAAACAGGTATCGTCTTATATAGTTTCTAAGGATGGTGATGGTAATATGATATTTGCTTGTAGTTTATAAGATAAAACTATCGTTAATTGTCTCATATTATGGATTAAATATATATATATTATTACGAAATTCGGGTGGTTGTCGTTCGAATGTTGGTTCGTGAAAAGTGAGGGAAAGTAATAAAAAAAAAAAAAACCATACGATATAATCTTAAACACACTGGTATAATTTGTATACGAATAGTTATAATTTTTTAATATGGTTTACAACAGCTTTCGTCACGTGTAAAAGATGAGATAAAAAAAAAATAAAAAAATGTAGGTTTATACCTTGGGTTATACGCAGTATATAATATAAAATACAAAAAAAAAACCAAATATAAAATAGCGGTGGTCGAATTAAAAATAGTACGTAGTTTCGTACATGAGACGACGACGGACGATCACAGAGTTTTTCTGCGCGCTCGCGCACCGGTTCAGCTAGCCGCCCCCCACCTGTTCCTCCTTCCCATTGCTGAGTCGGAGTTACCGGTGGTGGTTTACCAAGAAAATAGACAAATTAAATCTATAACATCTATATCCCTCCAGCTTCCTTCCCTAGAATCCCGTCGTATTGATGCAGATAATTATTTTGTAAAATCCCTTCTTTAATGGTTCCACTGGCTCTCCTGATCTTCTATATTTAATATCCTTCCGAGTTCTCGCCCATAACACAAGAAATCATTCCCTTTTCCAACTTCCACATCATCCTACCTCATATGCACAAAATCATCCTCTGCATAGAATTATGCTAAGGCGAATGAATGAGTCTAGCCTCGAACACTTTTTCTAATTTAAATTTATTATTGTTTATTGTATTATAACTGCATATTGTAACATCAAATTGTTTATTGCCTGTTTAGGCGTAATAAAATAAAATGAAATAATATAATTTTTACTATGCGAAAATCATAAAATAACTAAACTGTATTAAAAATTATTGTACATAGTACATAATACAGCGGGCGTGCGTGTTTGTGGCCCGTACTCGCGCTTCGGTTTACCATTCTCTCGAGACAACGCGAAAGGCGAAACCGTCAGCCGCGATTGGGTTATTACACACTTCAACAAAAATCTATTATTTTGTTTTATTATTAAGGTTTCTTTTTTATTTCAGTTCCTTTTTTCGTTTCGACGCGCAAACACAACACACCGTTCTTTTATTTTATTCTTTATGCAATAAAACCTATGACGAATCGTCCGATCGCCGATTATTTGACATTCTCGGCGGTTACACGACGGCCGAAGACGCGTTTCCTTCACTCTTTGGCGGGGCGCAACAAGTCGCCGTCACCGCAACCACCACATTACACATTAATTTCGTCAAATCTGTTAATTATTATAATATAACTATTAGCTGATTTTTATTTTTTCTTAATATTGTCGTATAGCATAGACACACACGAGCCGTCAACAAATAGCTCTTGAGTGCAAATGTCTCGTATCTACGATGTGTAAGACATTGCGACAACCACGTGTCCGTCCAGTTAAAAACGATCCGAAAAAAAATTGTCAGTCACGATTTCCAATATATTTTGTAAAAAAGATTAAGTAGTAGGTATATGATTATACTTTGATAAAATTTTCAAACCGATAAACCAAAAATTGTAGAAAATATTAAACATTTTTGGAAAAAAGTTTAAAGCTCTATACTTTGCAAAAAATTTTCCAATCCGTTCCAAAATTTTACCACACTTATTTATTACCTTTGTTAATACTTAAAAAAATTTCAAATTTCTACATAAGTTTATACATAATTTCATTTCAATTTACATAATTTCTCAATAAGTTATTACGAAATAAAAAAATTTTAAATAACAGGAACTGTAATTTTGCCGATTTTCCGCCATTTTTTAGTAGTTTTTCTTCTCCGAAGGAAAAACTTTTAAGAAATTAATTGCAAATCTGTTTTTAGAATTTTAGAATCAAAATTGATTTTTTGCAAATTTTTTACGATTTTTCGTCAGTTTCATAGGGAGAGTTTGATATATTTTTTTGAGGAGGGGAACTCATACTCTGTGAAAAACCATCATATTCCTTAACATATACTGCATCTATTATTTCCTTATTATGAGGTAAAATAGTATAATAAATAATTATATTATTCGAATCATCACCATACCTTCAAACTAGAAAAATAATTTAGTAAATCAATTTTTAACATTAATTTTGCAAATAAATTGCAAATTTCTTTTTAAAACTCATTTCTAGGTTCACAGTGTAATATATATATATATATAAAATAATAATAAATATACTTAATATTTATTTATTTTTCTTTGTGAATTAGTATTAATGGTATAATATATTATTAGAATATAATTAATGAATATTATTAATAACAATATTAATTCATAATATTGAAAATTGTATAGTATATTTCTGAATCATATACTGTGACCACATCAAACGAACGTTCTTCGAATTTTTCATTCTCATTGGAAGTCCATAATGATTTTAAAAAAAAATTAACAGATGTCAAAACGAAAACAATCATACCATTCTACCGCCTTTATTATAATATGCATTAAAATATTTTTAAATGTTAAATGTATTATATTTTATTATAAATGTATTTTTAAAGAGGAACTTTATGTTTTAAATACATTTTAAAGTTTTAAAATATTTTATTTCAAAGATGTTATAATTTATAATTTTATTATATTGTACAATCTATATGGTATAAAAAGACATTTTAATTAGAAAATTTATTGTGTATTATACTATTATATTAGTCTCGAATCTAGATTGTATGTAATATGATATTAGATTTTATCGATGCCCGACAGTGTTTTCTTTTGAAATCGACAAAAAAATCATACCTTCATCATCATCATAACATTTTTATTGAACTATCCACAGACACCGTACGAAAATAGGTATATATGTACACTTATGATGACGTTAAGTCCGCCATGGTCATTTTAGTTAAAACATTTTTATTTTTGAATATATTAAATTTTTGGTTTTATTATAAATTTGTAAATTCCAAAAATGAATTTGCAATTATTTAAAATTAATATGCAAAATATTGGCACATATTTGGAGTGAATTGAACAATATGGTGGGGCTAACTTCACTAACGTCCAAAGTGATTGGTCAGCGTAATTATAATTATCACTATTATGAGTAATTAATTAATATATTGCATTGATTATATTGCTATACGCAATTGAGCACGGCAACGTCGACCCATCCTAATCTGTTCCTCGTTTTGTATGAATTTTAATTATAGTAATATTATTGTTAAATTATTGTTATTATCATTTATACCTAATTTTAGATTCTGAGCGAAGCGAAGAATATAATGGTTTTACAAAGATGTTTTTTTTTTATGTATGAAGACACTTTTTCGGGTAGAAATAATTGTCCGATTACCCCAAGTAGGGTATGCTTTCGGTAGCAAATCGTATCTAGTTGGTACTTAATTTAGCTCATTTTTCGAATTTCTAAATTTTCCGTAGGGGAAAAACTACCAAAAAAATGGTGGCAAATCGGCAAAATTACGGTTTCTATTATTTTAAATTTTTTAAATACGTGATAACTAATTGAGTTTTGATCGTAGAGACTTGAAAATTTTTTTTTAAACATTAATATAGGTAATGTAAAAGTGTGGTACAATTTTAGAAAGGATCGGTTGATTATTTGGCCAAGTATAGAATTTTGAACTTTTTCCAAAAATGTTTAATATTTCCGGCTATTTTTGGTTTATCACTTTAAAAATTTTATCGAAGTCTAATCATATACTATTTAATCTTTTTTCAAAATATTTTGATAATCGTGACTGATAATTTTTTTTCATAAGCTTTTAAAGTAAAAATTCTTTAAAATCGGCAAAATTACGGTTTCATTGTTTTATTTCTTGATAACTAAATAAGTTTAGATCGTAGGTAATTAAAATTTATTTTAAATATTTACATTTGTAATTTACACATGTGTTAAAATTTTGGAATGGATTATGAGTATAGCATATTGTAATATATTGAGTTTCACTCAGAATCGTATTTTCTCATGCAATATCATTGCATTTAAATCTTAAGTATAATAAACCACTAATTTCTTTGAGGACCGAAGGGACGAAGGAGGAACGTCCACAATCGACATTCCCACTTTTTTCTTTGTATATTTATTTTATCTGTTTTCGTGTCGTGAATTTTTTCTTTTTTTAAGCTAATAATCACACCCGTCTTTTCTCGTTCTCTCGTGTGTCGTCTTAATCGCTTACCGGAAAACATACGTTTATTTTCGTGTCTCGGTTATTTTTTTACGTCTGTCAATGTGACAATCATTGACAGAATCATAAAATCATTATTTTTAATTATATATGAAAAAAAACCTACTTTCGACATTTCGGCTGTTTCAGTTACCGTATTTATTGTTATTCTTATTAATAATTTATTTCAACGATATCACTAATAAACTACTTTCATCAAACAGTTATCGTCTTGTGAGTTATTACTTTATTATTAGTGTAACCTACTTGTACTGTGCAACTTTGTGTCATCTACGAGACCCTTGATTAAGGGTCACCAGTTTATGTTGCCCCACGTAAGTCCGCTAACACACGATGTGGTGTGTGGGAAACCACCCAGGTCGTCGAGATTCAACCAATTACCATTCCGTAACCATTTACCAACATCATGTCAACATCGTCGTTAGTTTATAATTGTGTTTGATCGTTAAAATTTAAAGTATTGGACCTATTTTTTGTCAGCTTTGTAAACATAAAACGAACGTTTTGCGACACAAAACGCAAGATGGTCTACACACGACCGATTTTAAACGCCAACAACATTTCCGCGACGACTCAATGATTGCCGACGAACATAAAAACAAAGATAACAATACAATAAGAACTTCACGCGTCGGCCTTTTCGCGATTATATAATTCACAACAACTTAATATAATATAGACAACTCGTTAAAATTCACGAAACATAAAATGTGTTTACGTGCGCGTACACACTTGTAGGTCAGGTAATTGACTTTTTGTTACTGATATTTTGGGGGGGTGTTTATACCCCTAAACCGCCACCCTGCCTTCCCCCGTTAACTAAATTTTACCATCCCGCTTCCCTTGTATAAATTGTATCATCCTTTTCCCGCGTGTCTACACGTGAGCACGCACAAGCCGAGCGTGTGTGCTCACTGCTGCTTGGGTCACGCTTGGACGGTAAAATAAACTTGCTCAAAGTCATAATTGCCCGACGCACAGCTCCGATTGGATGTGTATCGAGTGTTTTCAATTTGTGAATTTGCTACTTTATTTTTTATAATAATGAAGTGAACAAATGACGAGTGTTTTCAATTGGTACACTTGTATCAATTGAATTTTGTTCTTTGGAATCCAAAACATCACTCATATTTCTTATTAAATACTCTAATACTTTAATCTCTTAAATTAGAAAAAAAAATTATGCCTGGAGTTGTGCGTGGTTATTGTCCAAACGAAGGACACACGAGCACGAGTTGTGCGTGCTCACGTGTGGACGCGACTTTAGGCTTTTACTCGTTTCCCGTCCTAATCACCGTCGTTGTTTTCATTTGATCGTCGTTGTCGTCCGCGTAGGTGTGCGTTGAATTGCCGCTCGCCCCTCATAACGGCGTATTAGTATTTTATCACATACTAAACTGGTTTATTTATTACCTACCCATAATTTATATTAATTTTCTAATAAATAATTCAATAATGATAATACATAGGGACAGGGACCGGGCAACCATAGTATACTTACAATATTTTTTCCGAGCGAAACTCAATTTAATACAACATTTAATAATATCATACTGATAGATGTACTAAACTATCTATAAGAGCACACAGAAGTAAATGAAAATTAGTGTGAGTAATCCGTCATTATGTACATTCCATTTCTCACTATTCACTATCAAATCGGTTTGGTACTTTTACCTGATTATTGTACTATAGTGGTATTGATAAATACGATATAAACTTATATTTATAAACAATTTTTATAAATGGAATTTTTTCGTGAAATTATAATAATATGAATATGAATATTGAAAAAGTAACTATTTTGCTTTTTTATTTAAAAGTAAACGTAGGAAATTAAGTAATTTTACCAATTTTTCGCTTCTCAAGGAAAAACTTTTGAGAAATTCGAAAAAATTAGCTAAATAAAGTACTAACTAGATGAAATTTGGTACGGAAAAGGTACCCTATTTGTGGTAATCGGACCATTATTTCTACCCGAAAAAAGGTTTTCATATATCAGAAAAAAAAATAATAATAAAAAGCCTATAAAAAAATTGTCAGTCACGATTTTCAAAATATTTCGTAAAATGATTAAGTAGTATATTCTTAGGCTTCTGTAAAATCTTTAAATCGATAAACCCAAAATTGTAGGTAATATTAATTTTTTTTTGTCAAAAAGTTCATAGCTCTATATTTCGCCAAATAATCAACTAATCTGTTCCAAAATTTTACCACACTTGTATATTGCCAATATTAGTACTCAAAAAAATGTCAAGTCTCTACGATCAAACCTCAATTAGTTATCATGAAATAAAAAACAAAAAATGATGAAAATCGTAATTTTGCCAATTTTCTGGTAGTTTTTCTTCCCTTAGGGAAAAACTTAAGAGAAATTCGAAAAATGAGCTTAATAAAGTACCAAGAAGACATGATTTGCAACCGAAAGCATAACCCACTTGTGATAATCGGACAATTATATCTATCCGAAAAAATGTTTTCATACATAAAAAAAAACATCATTGTAGAAACAATACATTCTTCGCTCCACTTGGAATCTAATATATATATATATATATTGTATATAAATATATATATAGTAATGTACAATATTTAATATTCAATTAATGAAGTTCATTTTTAACACGAATAAAATATGGAATAACGAGAAATAAGTACATATTACGCAAGTATAAATTATAATCACAATAACAATATCGATGAGTGACTGACTAATGACTATTATTTATTTATTTATTTATATATATTTATACGCCTGACAGTAATTTACATAGAAATATAAAGATGTTAATAATGATAATAATTACAATAAAAATAAATAAATAACAGTAATTAATAAAAATATAATAAAATAAAGAGAACTCAAATGATAATATATACAAATATTATGTACTTATAAAACATTATTTATCATTTACTTTTAACTGTTTGGCGTATAGAAATAAAATAAATAAATTATTATTGTTTTGGGTCTTTATTTAATTCGTGTCATTTCATTTCAGTATTATAAATTATAATAAATCAAATGTAACAATCGAATCGTTATCGCAAGATATGGAATATTAATATAATCGTTGCAATTCTTATAAATATTATTACATACGTATGCACATGCACAAATATCCAATAAACACTCAAAAATATTTCACAATTAATAAATCGAATAAAAAGCACATAAAGCAGGATAAAAATACACCTAGTTCTGATAGTTAAATTATCATTTTAAAAATTATTAAAATTGTTTTTGTTGTTTTCTATGATATGTAGGAAATTGATTTTTAATTTTATATTTGTCTAATTACAATATTTATTTACAGTTTTTTTTTACATATAATTCTACGAGTCATAGAATAATAAAATAAAAATATTTTTCTTACATATCATAGAATATAAGTTAATAAAGTTAAATTATTCTTCAAAATTAAAATTGGAACTATTAGAAGTTAGGTAAATTTTCGTCCGCTTATTAGTCTAAATGCATGAAAAATATAGATTGCTCCAGTCTCCTTAACCTACATCATTTGCTATAATATATTTTAATTTACCCCAAACATGTTTTAATGCACAAAATTACACCATTATAATCATTGTTCGTTATTTCGTTATTTATAGATAAAGAAAACTCGTATGACTTGAACATTTTAAATGCATTTAAATTGCATATACGCGAATAATTTACTATTAACTGTAGATTCGTTATAAAAATCGGTTTTATTTTACAATAGCCCTCATAATATATAATGTAAATCGTATTCTTGTGATCAGATATCTATCTATAACCTAATTCATAGTTATTAATTAGTAATAATATAATTTGCTACTGGTAATTTTGAAATTTATATAATAATTTAAATAAAATAAAATAAAATATTTGAAAATTTTTTTAAAAATATATAGAAATATATAACAATGTTTTAGATTCTGATCGTAACGAAGAATATATTTGTTTGAGAATGGGTTCTTTTATGTATGAAGACACTTTTATGGGTAGAATTAATGGTCTGATTACCATGAATAGGGTATATGCTTTCGGTATAAAATTACATCTAGTTTTTACTTTATTTAGTTTATTTTTCGAATTTCTCAAAAGTTTTTCCTTAGTAAGAAGAAAAACTACCGAAAAACGGTGGAAAATCTGCATAATGTCTGTTTCCGTTATTTTAATTTTTTTTATTTCTTGATAACTAATTGAATTTTGATCGTAGAAACATGAATATATTTTTGAGTATTTACATAGGTAGTTTACACAAGTGGTTAAAATTTAGAATAGCTTATCAGTATAATATTTATGAGTTTCGCTCAGAATCGTATTTTCTAATGCAATATCATATTGCATTCAAATTATAATATAACACAATTACATTTGACTATTAATTTATTCGAAGACCGCCTAGAACCGATTTCCCGGCTTTTTTTATTATAAAAATTAAACAAAATATAATTTTATAATAATGTATTAAATTGAAAATGAATAATATGTTACAATATTATTTATTATGAATCACTCATTTTTCGAACATTTTTATATATGATAACAATTCATTTCTTAGACGAAGCATACTTGTTTACAACTTTTTTTTATTTCAAATGTTATAATTTTTCTTGAATATATAATATGAATATAAATACAATGTATAAATGGCACTGTCTTTTTTTGCCACCTAGGCCTGTAGGCTATACAGCCTAAGCGGTAATACGCCATTGGTTGTGACATAATATTACAGTTATCATCATCGAGACTACCTAAAAAATTTAAATTTGGTAAGAATATTCGTAATTATGGTAGGTAGGTTTAAAATAAAAACAAATAAGTAAGTACAACTTTTTCGCAAAAATCGACCGGTTGCCTGGGTATTGTGTCGTTATAATTATTATTAATAATAATAATAATAATACAAATATCAAACGAGAAACATTATTATGATAACATATTTCTTATTGCAACAACATTTTCAAAAACTAGGTAGGTTAGATATATTCTATAAAATCTCGTCGGTATAAAAATGAAGTGGTGGTTGTTGTTCGCTACCGCGTGTTTGACCGCGATCGACGACGATGGCGACGCGGCCGAATTGCCGTCCGAGGACGACGAGGCCTCATTCACCGAACTGATAACATCCCGCGAAACGCTATCCGAAGACGAAACGTCACGGGACGCTGTCGGCGAAGCATCAAAGTACCGGGCCATCGAAGCGTCCCGGGAAAAGGCCTCTGCCGAATCGTCGTCCCGCTGTAACGACGTAAGTACGACACCTCGCAGTTGCTCGAAAACGAACGTGGAACAGCTTCGCGAACTCGTGGAAAATTTGACCAACCAGCTGAGTAAATCAGTTGCTGCGTTAGCCATAGCAAAGCAACGCGAAGAAAAATTGGCCTCGTTGGAACGAGAGAAATACTGGTGATGTATATAATTATTCAATGAGTGATCAAATAATGATAGTGATCATAACCGCGACCTATACCTATAGGCTATAATCTTAATATTTTTCGGTTTGAGGAATAGATATCATTTAAAATAATTAACAAATATTACATAAATAGGTACATAAAATATTACATATAAAAAAAAAACAACTATAATTTACAGTTAGAAATCTCGAAATCGATAAATCTGTAGTTCAGGAACGTCTGGGTTGTCTTGTTTTATTTCGTTCAGAAATGTGAAATTTTTTACTTGAATATTTGATTGTTTGTCGAGCCAAAGTGTTTAAAATATTATAAACGAACACGCGTTTATTATCATTTATTTGATTTTTTGAAGGGACTGAAGCAAAAACATGAGTTTAGGGTACGTTTTATACAGCAGCATAGGTTGATAAATTCCCAGAATTCTGACTGTATATGCGAGTAGTTTTATAATTTTCTATAGAACTTCTTTTCATTGTGTACGATTCGAGGATGTTTTGTATTTGCGAAAGTTCTTAAAAACGACATATAAAACTATTGAAAACTTAATCGTATAATGCAAAATGCAATATATATGTTATATTCGTTCCCCGTTCACATACTATATACCACATAATATCATATATAGTATGATATTAGTTAATTAAGTTAAAACATAATAGACTTCATGGTCTCTAATTGGTTCTTTAAAATAAGAATTAGTTATTATTAAACTTATTTTCAAATTATATTGGTTCTTGGTAACCGACATAATATTAATCATCAAAACATAGTAAAAGCCTTCAATTTAAAAGTGCATGACATTATAAATAAAATTCAATAAACAGGAATAAAAGAATTTTAAAAAAATCACAGGTACTTAGGTCGTATACAAAGACATGAAAACAAAAATAATTTGATTATAATATTATGAGCAACAGTGGCGTGCCCAGGAATTATAAATGGGGGGGAGGGTGTCCTTGCCTGTATAAGCAAGCTCGAATGGAAGGGTTGCAAAATTTTGGGCCGATATAAGAGAAAAAAGGGGGCCTTTGAGTGTTTTTCAGAGGTTTATCCCCCATGACTCTTCCTCCTTTTTACGCCTATATACATAAAAAAATATATTTTTTACCCGGATCAAGGGTCCGAGATGACCCAATCCGTGTATATATGATTTTGGCGGTTGATCAGAGTTAAACAAAGTTTAGTGATAAATGATAGATAACAGGTTTACTTATATAACATCAGTGGTTACAGCACAGAGTAGATTAAATGGTTCTAAGATTGTCTTACACTATTAACTCCAAACCGTCACCATTTTCACTTGAAAATATTTAATCATTGTTTTTACTTATTTTTTTTAATTTCATTATTTTTATAATTTTATATTCAATTTATTATATTTTATGCTCAGTGTAATGAAATGTTGTTGTACAAAGTAATAATTACAGCTTTAATAAATTAATGATGTTAAATGATGGTAGAAAAAAACACAATGGAGGGAGATATAAACTCTAATCTCCCTCCCCCCCACCGGGTACGCCACTGATGAACAATAACGGTTTGTTATCGTTAATCGCTTAACGATTTTATTTGTTTTAATTAAGTATGTTTAATGTTATGTCAAATGTTTCGTTTATTGTACTGTTTTGTTTAGTGATAATTCAATATTAGCGTTTATTGTTTTCATTAGTGTTAACTGTTTTACATTTCAGTATTTTTTTTTTTTTTTACTAGTTTAACGTTATAAAATCATTTTTGATCCTTGAACCTAACCATTACATTGTAAATTAAATTATTTATTATTTAATAATACCATCATTAATTGTTTTAAATATTTTCCTTAACATAAAATAATATTAAAAATAACATATTGTATTACATTAATTTACCATAGTCATTACTTAATACAAGTAAAATGTAATAATTGATAATGAATAGAAAATTATATTTGGAATATAATATACGAAAAATGTTATTGGAATTGTGTAATGTAACATTATATAGGAATATTTCAGAATAACACTCGGAGAACATTTCGTAAAATGATTACAAAAAAAATTTAGTAACATTTATGAAGTGCTTTAGAACATCATTTAAATAATGTAAATAATTTAATTTTACAAAAAACACAACAAAAAGCGCTTCTGAAATGTTTTTCGAACCGTTATGGAAGTTCCATCAGAAATTCGAAATGGTTTTTTTATATAACGGGAACAATACTTTGTACTATGGGTAGTATTGCATGTTTTTCGTTAGTGAAACGATGAATTTTAAACTATACCTACATAGGATTGCCGTTTAAAAGTATAAATTAAATTTAGTTAGATGCTATAATTAAAAGCGGATCAGCGATCTATTGCTATTGTATTTACATAAGACGTATAAAAAATAGATTTAAATAAATTCGTTCTTATAGTTTATTTGCTACGTTATTTTAAAATGTTTAAACAATTTTTTTTCTATGCCAGTTTGAAGTTCTGTTATTAATTTATTATATGTGCAATATTAAACCAATATGTGCAAAACATTTACATCAATTAGTTAGTACCTTGTGACGGATTTAACATGTTACGTGCCAACCCTGATCAACTTGATCCGTATTAGAATGAATAAAGTTAACTCAACGATTTTAACAATATACTAATTTATTCAATTTTAATTAACTCGGAGAAACAAAGTTTATAATAAAACACAATTATCTGACGTATTATTATACAACTCGTTCTTATATAGTCGTCTGTGGTGGTGTTCAGTACGTCGTTTCCAGTCGTCTATCTTGTCCTAATTTCGTACTTGTTTATATATGATTTTGGGTTTCCTGTTGACCCCTTTTGGTTGTGCCTATTTATTGATTGTTATTATTTCTTCATCTTGTTATAATTATAAATCCAAACAAATATGATGCCATATGTATTTGCAACTAAGCATTATATCTGTGTTAATAGTTCATAAAAATTACAATAGTAATTACAATTGCCTATTGTGATTTTTAAATAAACATCATACGACGGATGTTTCGTAAAAAGTTTATAAACAATTTAGTATATACAATATAACATAATATGATGTAAGTATGGTGGTTAGGTATAGGACGTGGGTCCGTATAATAAACAATATTTTTGGTAAAATATATATTCCGGAAAAATATTTTTACAACTTATCCATATACATATAAATAAAAGAAATATAATAAGAATAAAACTTCATATATGTTTTCTATGTTCTTCATTGCAATAACATTGAATGTCCTGAGTCTCTTAGTTGTCCCTTGTTTTTTATTCCACAACGCATTACTCGATCAAATATTACCTTTTATACTCCTATTCAACAAACAAATTATGTACCAACTACTAAATTGTCGAATTTCTCGAATTTTTATCAAATAAATATAAGATAGAAGTTTTCACGAATCAATCATTATCCTCATTTAAATATTGTACTTTACATGCATTATCTAATCATATGCGACCATTAGTTATACGTTTTTACTTTTTGTTCTAAACTCATTGTACTAATGTTATATTATTTTTGTAAATTCTAGCTCAAATTATTTTATAATTCATTTGTTATCAATCTTATTGTATAACATTTTCTTGTACTAAACACTGTAAATGTCAATGCCGTTAAATTCAAAAAATAAAATCCACCTAACCTAACCATTAAAATGAAGTACGGTATTTTCAATAACAGCTACGTGAAATCGGCGTCGGACAACGTGATGAAGTTGGTGGACAACGTAAAACAGGCCGAGATCATGCTGTCGGCGGACACGTCGCGCGAACGAGAATATCAATTGAAGATCGCCCGAATTCACAGGACGCAGAACCGAGCTGGACGTAGGTTGCAGGTGATCCGAAGACTTTTGGCCGGTGCCGAGGTGGGCATGGTACATTTGGAAAGCGACTGGAAGCTGAACACGTGTAATAACACATGCTGAAAAACAGTCGTAGCTGCAATCTCTCGTTCAGCACTCTTAGCGTACCCACAAACCCTAAGTATTACTCCGAAAATAATATTCAAATATTATCTGTTTTGTGTTATAGAAATAATTTTGTGATTTATTGAATCATTGTTTTACCTACTGTTGTCTTACATTATATTATGATGCAATGTTCAATTGTGCGACAGTTGTCGACAAATTATAAATTATAATACATTAATATTTCTTCGACGATTGTTACTTATGTGTATAGAAAGTACTCGTACGTGTACAAAATTAATAATAAACCGAAATAATATAATTTCATAGTACTGTCGTTTCGTTTTATAAATTATTTGTATACACCGTGATTAGATTAGCTTATTAAAGTGTCTAGTCATTCGTACGCATTTGTTTTTTTTTCATTTTAAATATAACACACATGCTGAAAAACAGTCAAGCTACAATCTCGTTCAGCATTCTTAACGTATACGCACACCCAAAATATAATTCCGAAAATAATATAAAAATATTATCTGTTTTGTTTTATAGAAATAATTTTGTGATTTATCGAATCATTTTACGATTATATTAACGTTGTTTTTTGCCTGCTGTTGTCTTACCTATAAAGTACATTATATTATGATACATTTTTCAATTGTGCGACAGTTATTGACAAATTATAATACATAAATCGTTTTCCCACGATTGTTACTTATTTGTAGGTATAGAAACTATTCATATGTATAACATTCAAAATAAACGAAAATAATATAATATCATAATACAGTTGTTTCGTTCTATAAACTATTTTTATACATCGCGGTTAGGTTAGTTAATATTAAAAGTAAATTCATGGCATTATAATATTGTATAAAAAATTCAATAATCAAGAATTTTTATAAAAATCTAGTAATAGTCGAAGACAGTTCAAATACAAAGATACAAAAGAAAAAAAAATTAAGAATCAAAAATAATTTTATTAGAAATTTATAACGTTTTATTATCATTAATTGTTTTACAATTTTATTTGTTTTTAGTTAAGTTTATTTTTATTGATACGTCATAATATGTTTCGTTTATTGTACTGTTTTGTTTAGTGATAATTCAATATTAACTTTTATTGTTTCTGTTAATGTTTAGTGTTTTACATTTCAATCGTTTTTTGACAATAATTTATAATTATACGTTTTAGAAACGTTTTCCAGTCCTGATTTATAGTAATAATAATATCGATTGAGGGGGAAAAAAATAAGAAAATTTGTTCGACCAAGAAATATATAATTATAAATTATAATATACAATAATGTCAGTTACGCAGGTTACGCATGCATATTACGTAGTATTAAAAACCGAATATACCCCCAAGAGGTCCATTTTCAAAGACAAAATGTACGTAATAATTCGTAGACGAATCTTTGCTCGTCAACGTACAATAATACGTATTCTTGAAATTCTACGATTATTCTAAATCATACAAGTAGAGTTTACGAATTATATTATCATTATATATAAAATAATATCCATGATAAATATGAAATATGAATAATGGAAATATGAAAAATTGATTAATTTCATCAACTATTTCTGAAAATAAATACCCAAATGAAAACGAAAACAGAAATAATTATATTTTTAATACAGAATAAAACTACATATCTTCATTAAATCTTAATACAAATCCTCTAATTAATTCTGAAATTAAATATGAAAATATGTGTAGTGAATTAGCTTTGTTTGTATGGTACAATAATATTGTCCGCGATAAACGATAACATTATTCATTATTTGATTCCGTAACCTAATATTGTTTTGAAAGAATGCTTTACGATTACGAATGATTAGATAACGACAACCAATTGACCAAATTTTTTCATATTATACATATTACGTATATTATATAATTTGAATATATTTTTTATTTTTTAATTTATTTATCTTAGGATTCGGTCGATTATTCAATCAATTAAATTTAATTAAAATTATTTTAAGAACATGATAATAATTTTTTTTTTTCTAAACATCTATTACTGTTCACAAAATCGGATTTTATATTTCATAAAATGACAATGATTAGTATTGACATATGGCGACTTGTTAAAAGGCCCACCTATAACTATATCTATATTATAGATAGAAACTACTATTCTTTATTTTATATAGGTGACATTATCAAATGAAAATTTTTTTCACTTTTTCATAAAATATCGTTTTACTATTTTATAATATTTATCGATTTCTATCAATATTGACGTGGTTCGTATTATTGTTGTAACCCTCGGGTATAACCGGTGGTTACGAGTTCTTTTATTGGTTTGTCGACTCGTACCGGGTTTAAACCAACTAATAGTTTCTTACCACTCGCGTATAATTATAGGAATTGATGAATGTAAATCAAAATTAACACTTTATTTTTAATATTTATGAAATATGTCTTTATTATCTAATGTTCAATTCCAGACTAATGTGTCGTGAACGATCGCTCGGTCACGGCAAAGGCGTCACTCCGTTAGTCCTGAGCCAGCACTAATGCGTGGCACGTGCAGGGGTTCACAACATTATTAACAAAGTATATATATTAAGTAATTTTATTTAAAAATCACAGCAAGTAGAAACTGATACATAATTTGATTGATCTTGAAACTTAAAAAAGAGTAATGGGATGTACTGGAAGCATAAATAAAATCATATCTAATTTATATAATACAATTTTATATAATTTATAATTAAAATAAAATTGTCTCGTATATGTGTGTATATGTATATAGTATATGTGTGTGTTATTATGATATCACAAGGCAAATTCAACATTGCAATTTCCATCTTGCCTAGTATGAGAATGGTTTTAGTCTAGTAGATTGTAATTTATCAATAATTTTAGAATACTTTGGAAATAGTTTTTCTTATATTAGGCAGCTCAAGTTGGAATATTTATTATGTATTTACAGTATGGTTATAGATAAAAAAAAATTAAATAAAAATAGTATAATTTGTAATGAATTAAAGAATTACAAAAAGTGTAATTTATTATTTATGGAATTAAGTATTCATTAATATAAATATATTTGGACTGTTTAAAAATATAACATTTACAATAGAATTTAGAAGATTATAAAATATATTATTATAGCATAATAAAATATAATAATATATTGCATATAATATACCTAATGCTAATATGTCCATATGTTTAATAAAAATGAATTGTATTTCTAGATTTATACAACTGTATAATATTATAATTAGGATATACGCTTAAGTATAATTTATAGTTTATAATAATTTAAATTTTTTTACGGATCACACTAAAAAATATTGGCCTTCTATTAGCCAAACTTAAACTTTCATGATCCGAACCTAGGTTAGACATATAATCACACAAGACTGCATAAATACTATGTATTATATTAGAAATTATAATATTTACTATTTACTCATTATAAATAATCATAAAGCAAACAATAAATATAACCTAACGATAAATATAAATTATAATACATAATATTGTGTAATAACTATAGTAGCAGCAGTCACTAGCAGCCATTATTATTATAATACATAATTGAAATGATGGAACCTCAAAAAAATGTCAAAAAAAATCAACGACCGTTTGTTAATAACGAACTAATATTTCTCTTTAAATTTGATAATTTGTTTTTGGATCTAAACGTCACATAATTAGACAAACACATTGTTGAAAATACGTACAGGTAAAACGTAAAGACCGCTTAAGAGATCACCACGATGAAATATATCATACATTGAGCATTAAGCACATTAGGCATTGTGAATTGTATTAAAGGTTATAAAATAGTAATCGAATTCCGGACGTTTGGGTCCCCTCAATTTTTTTTGTATGCTCATTAATTCGAACATTTTGTACGTTGTTTTTGAAAATTAGAAACGACCTGGTCTATTATACTGACTCGCCGTCTTTTCAGACTGTTAATCTACCGTCTTTTACTTATAGTGTACACAATCTTTATAATAATTTATTTCTATTTCTATTTTTTACCTATCGTGTATAGAACACACACACACACACACACACACACACACACACACACACACACACATGCCATGCAATTCGAAATTCGACACGATATAAACAATTTCGTTTGTTTCTGTAGAACGAAAAGAAACGAAATGAATCATAATTTATACTTAACCGATCAATACCTACACTAATTACGTTTCGACTCAAACGCGCGTTCTAGAGACAAAGGCCCAAAGACAGTTGAACAGTTTAAAATAGTATAAAGTTAATTTTTTTTAGTTGTACATAAGCTTTATAGCTAGTCAAATAATTAAGTACTTATAGTGAAGTTAAATATAATATCGGTCAATAAATCGTCATTATTTAATCGTTTCGTTTAAATTTTAAAATATTCCTTCTATCGCCTTCTATACGCCTTCTATCAAAACATTTACGGAATAAACTAATGAATAATATTATCGATTATCGTGGAAATATAATTGTCTATAATATAATTATTAACCTAATAAATTAATTATTTGTTATCTATTACTAAAAAAAAACAAATACGATAAAACTCATAATTCGTTTAAAACACATTATTAAAAAGGATAATAAGGTTTAATAATATTATTAATTGCAAAGACGTTACAACTCATGTTAATTCAGACCATAATTTATTATTATTTATATTAATATTTGATATAAATCAACCGAGTGAATAATAATTACCTTACTTTCATATAATGTAAACTACCTATTAAAATATTCAAAACAATTCATTATAGGTTCAAATTTACATTAGTTGTCATGAAAATTTAAAATCAATTTGGTCAAAATTACGATTTCCTTCACGTTTTAGTTGGTTTTCTTCTCTTAAAGAAACCTTATGACAAATTCAAAAAATGACCTATAAAATTACAAACTATAGATGCAATTTTCTACCGAAAGTATAACATCATATTAATATGATTATTAATATAATTGTCTACAGACATAAAAAAAACATTATTGTAAAACAATACACTCAGGAACTAAAATGGTTGCATAGAATTCAAAATCAATATTTCAATTATTATAATACGATTGCAGCGAATGACATAGTATAGTTAAATACAATTATATACAATATAATATAATATAGTCATAGGCGGAAATCGGGGGGGGGGGGGG
>CM023361.1:662699-682869 GCA_013282895.1 Eriosoma lanigerum
TATAATAGTAATCACACATAGGCGGAAATCGGGGGGGGGGGGGGGGGCTTGAGGGGGCTTAGCCCCCTCAAATATATATCTTATGAGCATTAGAGAACTCACTTAGCTATTGTTATATTATTTAATTGTTGTTTATTAGCCCCCCAAAAATTTCGGTGGATTTCCGTCTATGAATATAGTGATAATAATAAGGAGTTAGACTAATCTCACAGATAATAAAAATTTGATAACTATAATCTGAAAATCAGAACGCCATTTGGTGGGTGGGGGAAGCAGGGTGGACCACGGTTCCCCAAATTTTTTTTTTACGTAATTTATCGCGCCGATCATAATATGCAAATGCCACCTTCATAATCTACAATAACATGGACTTGATGTACTTTTGTATATTTGTACCATTTTGTCGTTTGTATTTTGTATCTTTGTAGTTTGTTTAGCAGTGAATAAACAATACAGTTGAAGTGATATATTTTTATAAAATTATAACTAAAAAACTTTCTACATTTCTAAAAAACGCATCGCAAATGAATTCGTCAGTTACTAACATAATTTTAACATCAAACAAAATTGATCGAATCGATGTAAAACTTGGCCTGCTTAAATTTTCGTCCCCCCTATAAAAGTACTGAAATGGCGCACCTGTTGAAAATGGACAAAAAAGTATGGCGGTCAATTTGTAATATAATATTTATAGTTTTTTAAAAATGTGAAATAAATTATATATCAATTTAATAATAATATAAATTAAATATTATAATATATTTATTAATTATTTGTAATTTATTAAATTAAAAAACAAAAAGGAATATTTTTTATGTATTTTTACAGTTAAGCGTAATGGTACATACGTGTATGTATAGTACTATTCCGATAATTACAAATGACTCATAACATATATCAATTTCAATTTCAAATTGATTCCTTAAGTAATTAAAATATTTAATTATGTTGTACCAGTTTTATAATAATTATCTTTTACTGTAATATCAAAATTATTATATTTTTTATAAGAAAATTAATAAAATATTATATCACTAATATTATTACAATATAATAATTATTGTTATAAATTATTGTGTTACAATGCCTGGGTAATATTACTAATTTATAAAATAATTTAATGAGCAAAAATTTCAAAATTGCATTAGTTATCACGAAAAATCTAAAATCAATTTCGTTAAAATTACGATTTCCTTGAATTTTGCCGCTTTTCCGTTATTTTCTGGTAGTTTTTCTTTTATCAAAGAAAAACTTTCGAGAACTATATAAAATGAGCAAAATAGTACATATATACGAGTATAAGTACCAACTAGATATAAAATGCTACGGAAAGAATATGCTAGAAATGGTAATTGGATAGTTATTTCTACCCGAAAAAGTGTCATCAGATTTTTAAAAACAAGAAAATTAAACATCAATGTAAAATATTAGTTTGAAGACCTGTGTAAAAAAGAGATTTACTTTCGATTTTCAAAATTGTTTGTAAATAGATTATCACAGAGTATTATATGAGTAGGTTTCAATAAAATTTTCAAACTGTTTAACCTGAAATTGTAGGTAATATAAAACATTTTTTGAAAAAAGTTCAAAGCTCTATATTTAGTCAGATAATCAACCAATTCGTTCGATTTTACCACGTGTGTAAATTATCTATATGAATACTCAAGAATAATTTCATATTCCAACGATTAAAACTTAATTAGTTATCTATCGCCTATCGCGAAATATAAATATTCAAAAAAACGAAAACCATAATTTTGCCGATTTTCCGTTATTTTTTGTTAATTTTTCTTCACCCAATGAAAAACTTTTGAGAAATTTGTAAAATGAGCTAAATAAAGTACAAACTAAATGCAATTTACTGCCGATAGTTTAGCTTTACCTAACGTAACCTAAACTAACCCTATTCGTGGTAATCGGTATATTATTTCTACCAGAAAAAGTGTGTTCATATATAAAAAAAATATCTTTTTAAAACCAACCTATAGCTTTGCTCAGAAGCTAAGAAATTTACATTTGCCATATTTACTAGTACCATTTGAAATTATCTACGACCATTATTTGATTAACTACGAACATATAAAAAAAATACGGGTGACGTCATAATTTCGTTTGTGGGTGTGACTCATCGTTATATATAATATTATATCGTGAATATAATTACGACTTTAGATCTTAAGGTACTTATATCTCAGCTAATATTAAATTTATCGATTTGAACTATCGTAATAATTTAAAGGGCTAGAATATCATAGAATTTTTGAATTGATGTAAAATGTGAATGGTTAATTATTAATGGTGCCCGGGTTCATGCGTTAAAAACTACCAAAGTATACCATAATATTTATGTGCTTAAAAACACTGTCATATACACTAAAAATTCTGAAATATGCCCTTATTTTTTTTCAAATCCAAATTTGTAGCCGAATTAGCAATTTTTTGGTCCGTTCAGTAAAAACATGCAAATGCATGAACTTCCGGACCCTATTTTTAAGTATATATTTCACCAATACCTACAGTATTATTATACAAATATAATTCGCCACTGTCCAGATTGTAAGTATACGAGTATTTAGAGAGTTTGGCCAATTTAATATAAGTTAAATATTTATTTTTAATCGATTCGGAATTAATGCTTGTATCTTATTGTAACAATTTAAATTTTATATTTTTATTATGGCATAAAGTAAAATTATAATGTACTTAATTATGAGATATACATATAATAATTTTAATAGTCTAGTCTCTTTGGAAATTTTTGAAGGACTTAAAATCGTTAACGTACACGTATCGTTCAGTATAATATATGAACGTGTTCATTTCAAACACTGATTATATGATATTTGGTGATCCCCATACAAAGTTGAATATTGTGTTATTAATGTTTATTAAAAAGTGTATTAGCTAATTCATTGTGACTTTGACAAGTAACACAATTTATTAAGAATTTAACACCAGATACTAATAAAATAAAATGTATGTATAATGATTTCTTTAATTTTCCCTTTAAGACTACTTGGCCAGAATAGAGTAAAAAAAAAAAACCTTTCTGACCATCATGTAACAAATTTGACAAATCCCTCTCATGAGAAAATCCGATAAGGCTACAATTTTCGGCAGCCGTCGGTCGTATTCGGAATTATGAGCAAGACAATATTCATATTGGATGTCTTTCAAATCTTAATAGTCGGCCTGGAACGCGCTTCATGCAATCTTGTGTACTCGTCCTATATGTAAACCAACTACAATCTATAAAAGGAACTATATTTTGTCTGGTGAGTATCTAAAACGTTTAATTATTATATTATAAGTATTAACAGAGCTGACGTTAATGTAATGGGATATATTATTTATTATTTTATATCTTTGGTGGTGATGGGGTAACAAAACGGTTTTACGAGCAAGGACAACGAATCGTCTTAACACTGTAGAGAAAATAATACGACCGCTACTGTTAAAACGTAAAAAACAAGTTTTATTATTATTTATATAGTCTCAGTGCCTGCCCTATGGTTAATTATTAATGCTATTAGAATTCCAATCTTATAAAATACATACAATATTATATAGTTTATCATTTAGTGTAAACATTGAGGAACCTACTTCATTTATATTTTATTCCGCGTACCTTCCTGATTTCGAAAATTATACTGTTTTACTGCAACAACTATATTTATAATACCTATTACATCACCAGTCGTAAAATTTTTCACGAATCCATTGGTAGCCTATATGAAGTTAATGTGAGCAAAAGGAAATAATATTTCGATAAAATAACTAAAATTCTCAATATATTGATCTTTTAGGGGTTCTTAACCAGTGGTCCATGGACTCCTAGGGGGTCCGTAAAAGGTCACTCGGGGAGTCACGAAGTGTATATTTTTTATAATAATAGACGATAGAGGTTCATATTAATAGGTACTTTTTTTGGAAGAGGTCCGTTTTTATACTTTATATTTTTAAGTGGTCCGTAATCCAAAAAAAGTTAAGAACCCCTACCTTAGAGTTCTATCTAACGTTACAGATGACTACGCGTACCATAATACATATGTGTCATATTGTCTACCTAAATTTTTAAACAGGAAATCTCTCGGCTGACAATATAATATGAAACGACCTATTGTTGCTGCTTTAGTTAGAGCGTGTTCAAATATCACCGTCTGGCGTCTATTATACAACAGTTTTACAAAATTGTCACTCCAAAAAATATGGCAATATGTAATAAAGACATTGGAATAGAAATAGGGTGGCTTAAGGGACTACAGTCTCCCATCATTATATAATTAAGTTTTATTAAAAGATATTTTAATTATTACATATACGAAGAATCACTGAGACCGTTATTCGTTGGGACGTCCTATAAATTTAGCGTTTTATGATGGTAACAGATGGTATTAGAGGTGGCGCGTAACAGATAGTCAATGTTGTGATTATAGTTTTTAGTTGATTTTTCTTTATACATTATATATTATACATTTATCTAAACAATTATTTAAATAACAATAATAGAAATATTCTCTTATGCAAAAATAATCAGATTTAAGTGATAATTATCCATAAGCGCAACTAGAGGAGGCTAGAGGGGCTTAATCCCCCCCCCCAAATTACTTATAGCCCATTACAAAAAAAAAAAAAATTCTCAACTTTTTTTTAAAAAATATTTTAATTTAGGACTACGAGTATAACACCCCTAAATTTTAGCACTAGTTGCACCACCATAATTATCTATAATCGGCGCAAGTTAAGAGCACGACTGGACGGCTAACGAAGTAGCATAAACCGCGCGCGCAGCGGGCTCCTGATTGATTTACGAATTACTCGTGCAGCACTATACACCGTGACTTGAAATAAGTACTTCATACACTTTGTATAATAATATCTGAGTGTAGACGTAGTGCGCGCGGCACTACGTATACAAAAGTGGTAGTGGTCCATTACAATGAGCGGTAGAGACGAGGAATTGGTTTTACATGTACGACTACATGCTCTTAACTTGCGCCAAGTACAATTATAATATAAAAAAAAGTGGGAAGGTCGATTGTGGACGTTCCTCCTTCGTCCCTTCGGTCCTCGGAGAAATTAGTGGTTTATTATACCATTGATTATGTATATACCAGTAATATACTAGTATATATAATCAATGATTATATTTAAGATTTGAATGCAATGATATTGCATTAGAAAATACGATTCTGAGTAAAACTCAATATATTACAATATAGTATACTGATAATCCATTCCAAAATTGTACCATGTGTGTAAATTACGAATGTAAATATTTAAAATATATTTCAAGTTCCTACGATCTAAACTAAATTAGTTATCAAGAAATAAAAAAATGAAACCATCATTTTGCCGATTTTCAAGAACTTTTACTTTAAAAGCTTATGAAAAAAAATTGTCAGTGACGATTATCAAAATATTTTGTCAAAAGATTAAGTAGTATATGTCTAAACTTCGATACAATTTTCAAACCAATAAACCAAAAATTACAGGAAATATTAAACATTTTTGGAAAAAAGTTAAAAGCTCAATACATAGTCAGAAATTCAACCAATCGTTTCAAAGTCGAGTCCTTACGATCAAAATTCAATTAGTTATAACGAAATTAAAAAAAAATTTATAACTAAATCGTAATTTTGCCGATTTTTCGCCATTTTTTGGTAGTTTTTCCCCTTTAAAGAAAAAACTTTTGAGAAATTCGAAAAATGAGCTAAATAATGTACCAACTAGACACGATTTGCTACTGAAAGCTTATTCTACTTGTGGTAATCGGACCATTATTTCTTAACGTAAAAGTGTCTTCATACATAAAAAAAAAAACATCTTTGTAAAACCAATACATTCTTCGCTTCGCTTAGAATCTAAAATAAATTAAATAATTATAAGAGTTATAAGCATATATGATATAATATTCATATATAAAACTATGTATATAATGTATAAAAAGTAAAATTTTTGATTTTTGAAATTCATTCTTAAGAAATTAAAAACAATAATTAGAAATTAATTTTTCATATTTGATATTTGATTTTTAATTACTACATTTAGTTAATACTAAATAATATAATAGTTATAAGTTATAAACAAATTCATCTATATGTTAGCAAATTTTTTTATTATTTTTAATACTAAAATTGAAAATATTGCTTCAATTAGTAAGCATAGCGTAAAATAAAATTAATATGTTACATAGCAATTCTATAATATTGAATATAATATATTAGTTGTTTTTATACCATAACATAGATAATTAAAATCTTTATTAATTTCCTTTGGTATTTATTTGATAATTCTTAAAATTGAGAAATGATATATTATTTTATATATATATTTTTATATATATATATTCATTTACTTTTCATACGTTATAAGACGTATACAATTATAGATTTTATACAATAAACTTTGTACTATACGTTATTACAGTTATTGGATAGATAAAAAATTATTACAAATTTGTATTTTTTTGTTTAAGACATGTAAAAAAGATGGGAATGATTTGATTCTAAATGAAAGAAAAGTTAAGATTCAACATTTTTTTTAAGGAAAAATTAGGATTACTTATTATATTCCAAAACCCGTTTTTGGCACTACTAATGACGGAAATCCGGCTAGACGATTTTTTAAAAATTCACAAATATCTACTGATATAACGGGAATCGATCAAAGATTAATTAAAAGATTTAGTATAATTTTACAAAGTTTATCATCTGGTCGTAATTTAAATTTTGAAAAATTAGGTAATTATTGTTGGGAAACTGCACAGATGTATACAACCTTATATAATTGGTATTATATGCCATCAAGTATGCATAAAATTTTATTGCACGGTGCACCCATAGCAAAATCATTAATTTTATCCTTTGAACAGATGAGTGAAGAAGCATAGGAAGCCCGTAATAAGGAAATAAAAAAGTATAGGGAAAATTATAGTAGAAAATCATCAAGGATTAATACAAACATTTTTCAAAGATTATTATTGTCATCAGATCCAGTTATAAGTAATATAAATAGTAATAATTTTAATAAGAAAAAAGAATTTTACATCCGGGAATCAAACAATTATTAATTGAAGTCGAAAGTGATAATCATTCTGCAGATTGATGATGACATTGACAGTAGCGAGGAAAAGTAATAGGCAATTATAATACTATATATTATATTCTTATTATTTTTCATTTAAATAAATATTATATACCTATTTCAAATTATCTTATGTTAAATACATTATAATATTATATTTTTAAATTATAATATATATATTTTGAAAAATTTTACATATTAAATAAGTACAAATTAATTTGTTATATTATGTTATAGACTATAGTACCAATAATATTTTATTGTGTTAAATTTATATTCAAATAATTATAATATATGTCATATATGAGGTTTTATGCTAAAAATATTAATAATAAATTATTTTAAAGAAAATAAAAAAATTAAAGTTTTGGCCCACTATTTTGGTTTTTGAACCACTGTGCGCGACGTGACTGAATGGATTATGATAATGTCGATTAAAATAAAACTACTTCATCTGAATTTAGTTCTACCGAAGAAGAAAGTCTTATTAAGTGTCTTGCGATAATAGTTTGAAAATTAAACTTGACAATATGGGATTATCCAAATTTTGGATTACGATAAAAAAATGGTGGAAAATCAGCAAAATTACGGTTTTAGATTCTGAGCGAAGTGTAGAATATATTGGTTTTAGAACGATGTATTTTTTTATTTTTCATTTATGAAGACACTTTTTTGGGTAAAAATAATGTCCAATTATTACGAATAGGGTATGCTTTTGGTAGAAAATTGCATCTAGTTGGTACTTTATTCAGGTCATTTTTCGAATTTCTCAAAAGTTTTTCTTTGGGCGAAGAAAACTACCAAAAAATGGCTAAAATTTGGCCAAATTAAGGTTTCCGTTATTTTAATTTTTTTTTATATTTCTTGATAACTAGTTGAGTTTTGATTACATATCTTTGGATATACAATATTTTTTATGATAATACTATTAAAATTTTGAACGTTAGAACTAGACATTTTTTTGAGTATTGTTATAGGTAGTTTACAAACGTTGTAAACTTTTGGAATGGCTTATCAGTATAATATATTGTTTTATATTGAGTTTCTATTAGTTTTATCGTATTTTTTAATGCAATATATCATTAAATTCAAATCTTAATTATAATAGACCACTAATTTATACGAGCACCGAAGGAACGAAAAAGTAACGTCCGGAATCGACCTTCCCACTTTTTTATAACAATATATACCTATGATAATATCATATATATATAATATTATAATTTTAATATTATAGTTTAATTATACAATATAGACAATACTCAATATTATTATCTGTGATGATTATAGATTGATAGTAATTTTAGTGTACTTTTAATTGATTTTTCATTATAAAAAGCAAATTAATTAAATATTATCCAGTATAATATGTTTTGTATTAATCATTTATTTAAAAAAAATTATTTAAGGATTGCTGACTGCTGTTTGTCATAAAACCATGCCCACTATGTCTAAAGAGCAGCTAATAGTGAGTAATAATATCTCAACAAATTATAATGTAAAATACTATACATATTACTTTTAGAAATATTACCACCAACATTTGGTGAATGTTAGTAAACTTTTATATAAGTTTTATTTTTTCCATTGTTATTGTTTCGTTTGAAAAGTCAATTATTTTGTTTCACAAATGTATAATCAAATATTTAATCAGGTATCTACTTCTTAAATAATAATAAGCCTATTTTAATTTTAATGAGACTATTCTAAAAAACAAGTTTAATGTTATCCGATTTAAACTATATATCGATCATTAATTAGGTTTTTTATTTTAAAAATTTAAAACTATTGTATAAATAAGTAGATACTATTTATTTAAACAAAGTATATTGACCCATAAAATAATGCATTTACATATTAAATCATATTACTCGTATTTTATGAAATTAACTTTTATCAATTGATTTAATAAGTGAAGTTTAGTTTCAAAGAATTGAATTTTTATTGAATAAAAGTTATTAACTTACATTTTATAGAATTAAAAGTCTAAAAAATGTTAATTTGTTAATCATTTATATTTTAGAATAAAAATAACATTTATTAAATGAATTAAAATTATTTTTATTGTGTTTCTTCCAGTGTGAAAACATCTATCCCTTATTGGCCAGGTAATGTAAATGTTAAAATTTTAAATATTTTAAATAGGTTAGTTAGTTAATTATTACTTGAATGTTATTTTGTTATAATCAGTTGTGTAGTGAAGCATATATGCGTGTATACGGCTTATAGCGACTTATCGCTATAATATATATATAGTGCATATACTTATAAAATAGTTTGTAGTACGAGGCCACACGGGTATACGAATATTTTCTTAAATAATTAATTTAGTTTTTTCCAAAATCATTATTAACTAATCGGATTCTATTTAGTATCTTATGAAATTAAAAAAAATTTAAATATTTATGTCAAAAAGTATTAACAATTATAACTTAAAATTAACGATTTTAATATATTTCAAATTGTTAGAAACTTATATTAAAATATAATTTTATACTTTAGGAAATTATCGTTATCACTAGGTTTAATATATTTGTATTAGGATAACATTTAATTAAAGATAAAATATTATTAAGTATTATATTATTATTATTAAAGTAAAATAAATATTTACAGGCTTCAGAGGGATTATTATGAAGCTGATGAAGAACCGATGGATGAATCTGAGGATGATTTAGATGAATTAGACGAGTATGCAGATTCAGAAGAATCGGGTTATTTTTCGGTAATTATGATAAATTTCATATTCTTAGCATTGAGTTACTAATATAATGTTAAGAATATAAATTTTATTGGAATTTAATTTATATTATTCACAATTGTATTATTTAAATTTTCAATCATGTTCATGTAGGTATAGGAATGTTAAAAGACAGTGCCCATGAGATTTTGATTTAATTTAACAGCTCATAACATCAATAAAATTTAGGCAAGAAATTATTGGTTTTACTAATTTATGATATAAAAAAAAATCGTTTTTTCCAGCGCATTTAATTATAAGATAAATTTAATATAGTAATTAATTATAAATATATAACAATAAACAAAGTTATGAATGATAGAAATTTTTGTTATTGTTTTACAATTATATCTTTATTTTTGTAAGCTATTTCGTCAATTCCTTGAACACTTTTGAGTTATTCTGGGATTCTTTGAACTATGAACTGCTAATAGAGTTAATCTACTTTTACAAATCATAAAATAAAAATAATATTATTTGAATATTGACATTATGATATATTATAATAACTATTAAAGTAATTTTATATTAATGAAAATATATTTTTTTATAATTATAAAATAATATACTTTTAATTTAGTAATAAAACTAATTAAAGGATTACATTTTTTTAAGTAGCTAATAATAAATTAACAAAATAAATTACCAGTAAAATTTTTTTTTTGCAAATTAGTAAAATAATAATTGGGTACCTATATCATTATAATTCTACAGTGTACTTACTATTTAGAAACATAAAAACATTAATATTATTCTTTATGTTATTTTGATAACACTTGAGAGTGCATATTAAATATCTAGTTCAGTGCATACAAACTAATGGAGGCCAATGGATATAAAAAAAATTATTGTAAATTATAACACAAAATTTAACAATTTCACAAAAACTATACCAATTCATAGAAAAATTGGTAAAATTGAATTATTGATATCGTGGATTTATTATGTATTTTCTTACAATTGTAAGAATAATGGGTACTTATGTAAATTAAATTCCAATTGCTTATAAGAAAATATTTAGGGTATCAAACTATCATATTAACAAGAATAAGTAACATAAAAAAATAATATATTCAAAATAATAATATTTCTATTTATGAGAGTACATATACCTAATGAAAATATATTACGAAATTTTCATAGTTAGTCGACCCAATATATAATTAATTATGTTTCAGGGATATTAATCATAAAAATGCACCATTGATATCAAAAACAACTCGGACAATAATTTTCTAACCTTAACAATTTGATTAATTTTGAAAAATAATATATTAATATTAAGTATTTTAAACTAGATACATTGAATAATTGTTTGTTATTTTAACTTAACCAATTTTCTTTTATTATTGTATTAAATAATATTCATATTTTGTTGATGACTTGATCTGTTTACTTATATTTTAAATTTCAATATTTATCCAGAGAAACGGATTCACTCTGTATTTAGGTTATGATATTTAGTTATGGTAGGTATATTATTGGCATCTGTCGAGTGTTGAGAATAGATAAATAAAAAATTATCTAGATGAAGATATGTAAGATTAAATTATTTTGTTTAAATTCAGATTTTTAAAAACCCAAAAATTAAAATCCAATATGAAATGTTAAAATTTGATGTATTTTAAAATAAAAAATTGATTTGTTATTTATGATTTATTTATTTATGATGAAATAAAAAGAATCACTTTGTAGGTAATAGGTATAAGGAGGATTATAGTATATTGTTAATAACGATGATATATTTAATATGATATATATTGACGGTCAAAAAACTACAGAGTGGGCTAGAGAAGCGGAAAAATTTGAAAGTTCTAGAGGCAGTCCTTGGGAGCTTGTAGAAAGGCGGTAGTGTTATTATTACCTTCACAGGTATCAGCCATTTAGTAAACAAGTATCTTTCTTATTGGACTTATCTATGTACAAATCAAATTTCTTTTGCTTAATAAATATGATAGCCACACTTGAAGGTGCTGTTTCAATCAGATCTCAAATTGAACTAATATTGAATGAATTATTAAAATTTTAAAATTTGCAATTGGAATTTTCAGTGAAATTCAGCATTTTTGGCATAAAAAGTTAAACTCATTATTATTGGATCTACCTACAATTATTTGGAGAGAAGATAAAAGATTCCAATTGGCATACAGGAGACAATGTTTAAATCAGAACTCAGTTATCCATAAATCTTACTGTTTTAGAAGCCTTTTAGTTAATATATAATTTATATGTACGACATGAAACCACTAAAATTATGACATTACTGTGTACATTGAATTAAACAAATTTTAATTTTGTAGAAATCAAATTTCTTTTGCTTGATAAATATGATAGCTCACTACCTGAAATTGGTATTTTAATCAGATATTAAATTGAACTAATACTGAATGAATTATTACAATTCTATAATTTTCTATAGGAATTTTCAGAAAAATTTATCAATTAATTTAAATTGATTAATCAATACTTCAATACAGTGGCGCCGGAGCTGGGGGGGCATTTGACCCCCCCGTTAAATATGTCAGGGAGCAAATTATAATTTTGCCCCCCCTGAAAATTTGTCATCATAGTTATACACTTAATACTTAAACATTTTAGAGTTATAGTTTAACTTTAAATTACATTTTTATTATTTTTAATATTTATATAATTATAATATGTAATAAAATGAATTTTGAAAAGTTGTATAACAAATATAATTAAAATAAATAAAACATTAAAATTGTTTTTAATTTTATATTCAAAATTAAATTAGGTAAAGACTATTAGTTTAATCAACAAAATAGTAATTAAACCTATTTTACAAAAATCAATAAGTATTTGTATTTTATTTTAATATACTATATATCATGATTTTCCTAAAATTTTTGCCCCCCCAAGAGAAAAATAGTTCCTGCGCCTCTGCTTCAATACAGAGAAAGTTTGTAAAAAAAAGCAGACACGAAAACTTATTTTTGTAAATTTATTTCTTCTTAGATAAAACGGGCAACATTCAAAGGAAGAAATCTTATAAAATGTATAGACAGTATCATCAGTAGGGAAGTTTTTTTAATTTCAAGGAGTATACTCACAGACAGTTCGTTATGAGGAGAAATTTATTAAGTTGTTTCATAGAAAACTACCAAAGGGGGCAAAATGTTTTTACCCAAATTAGTATATCTTACACATGTAACAATATATAGTGTTTCTATATAAATGTTTAACATAAATACAAAATTAATCAACAATATTGAAATTATTCAGTTAATATTTTTTATATATAGTTAACATTTTTTTAAAAAAGTTCACGGTATTGATTTTATCAATTTCTGACAGCAGTTAGCTTAACATAAAAGAGAACATGGCAATGGTTCACATCCTTGTTACACACCAAAAAAATATTGTTTTCCACAACTAAATTCCTATAATATATTAAATAATTTAATAAGTTTAAATGAATTTGTATAGTAAATTTTTAGTTTTACTTACAATATGATCAGACTACTTGAAAATATATATTAAATACAATTTGTAGTCAAATAGCTTTAGTGCATATACTTTATTCATCAAAAACTCAAAAATCATAAAAGTCCTGTGAAAAAATATAATAAATACTTTACAGACACATATTACAAGTATAGAAATATTGTTAAACATAACATTAGTCTACACTCTAAAGTCTTATTCTATGATGTGGGCTATAACTCTATAAGGCTATTCTAGCATAATATAAGAAACTTTAAATCATAAGGTGTGACAAACATAAATTGGGAAATTTACAAACATGTTATGATGTTATCCCTTATTTTAAGACTGTAAGTGATAACACCGTTAATCAATTATAATATAAACAATTATAAATCAAAAAATTATAAAGACAAGTTTTAATATACAGTTTATTTATTAAATATTATACATAAATTTTTGTGTATTTTAATGAACCAATAAAGAACTAAGAATATTATACAAATTCAATCTTATGCTTTGATGTTGAATAGACTGGATCAGTACAAAATTATGAGTAAATTTATCTATAGTAGTATATTTGGCATTTACCACATAATTAACAGAGAACACTGTTAAAGCAATAGAGCAGTTAAAGAATATATAAAGAGAAATATGTTCATTGTAGACAAAAAAAAATTAATAATTAACATTTTTTTTATTAGTTATATTTGGCATAATCTCGTACACCACACAATAATTCATGTTACAACAGACAAAATTAACTAATATGGTAATTATATGTATTAAATGTCATAAAAGTGCTGTTGAGATCAAAAAAGAATTGTTTTCAAATAAAAGTTTGAAAAGAAAATATGTAATAAAAGAAAGTAAACGGAGACTGTTTGTGAAAAAGTAAGTAAATGATATGTGTTGCAAGATTTACACTATATATTTATTAATTAATTTACAATTTTATAATTTTTTTTAATGTGTAAATTCCAAATTAGAATAAATACTTTTAATGAAAGTACTAATACTAAGAACTGAAAACAATAAAGCATGTAGCTTTGAATATTATATCAAATACAACTGGTTGTCTAGTGTACTGTAGCTTTTGTATAGGTATTGTGTTACAATGAGTGCATCAATGTCAACACGGGTAAAGCCATAGAGTAAAATGTAAATCTTTTCAACACACATTTGATGATTTTGACAAAGACAACAATAGATACGAGACTTATGGTGAAGATAACAACAACTTACTATTGCTATATTTTTATTTTTACAAGTATATAAGTGAGTTTTTTTTTCTGTAGTTAAAATTACAATGTTTATAATGTAACGACATGGTGCTTTATATAATTTGAAGTGTTTCTTTGTAGGGTATGGAATCATTCATCATGCTTTTATTAAATGTTTTAATAACTTTTCTGAACATTTTGTGTAGTAAAAATTGCAAATCCAATGTTTTGCTTTGATGTTAAATATAACAGTAAAAAATTGTGAGTAAATTTATATATCTATAGTACAACTAATAAAACATTTTCAGAATAAATACTATTATTTTTCATTTATGAAGATGTGTTTGGCACGCGACTCATATACCACATAGTTAACAGAGGACAGTGTTAAAGCAATAGAACAGGTAAAAAATATTTAAAAATAATTGTGTAGTAAACAAAGACTTTAGGCGAATAATTATAATTAATAATTTACTTTATTCAGGTGTGTTTGACAGAATCTAATACACCACCCAATATATCATGTTACAACAGACAAAATTAAGCAATATGGTAATTATATGTATTAAATGTCATAAAAGTGCTGTTGATATCAAGTTAATGAGTGCATCAGTGTCAACTATGGGTAAAGCCATAAGTGTATGTAATAAGTGTTATTATAATAAAAATATATAAATATATTAATCCTTTCTATTTACATGTAATGATTTTGACTGAGATTACACTAAAGACTAATGGTGAAGACAACAAAAATTTACTATTGTTATATTTTTACAGGTATATAAGCGAATTATTTTTTTGTATTAAAATGTTTATACGTGTAAGACATGGTGCCTTATATAATTTGAAAAATCTCTTCATAGGATATGGAATCATTCATCATGTTTTCATTAAATGTTTAATGTGTGGCAAAAGAAACTGCTGAGAAAACAGTAGATTTTTAAGTAAATGTTTATATGTGTAACAATATAATGCAAAATATAGACTTTAAATCTGTATCTATATAATATTAATTAAATATTGTTTAGTACGTTATTCTAATGACCACAGTACGCCATTATAAAGGATGTATTGACAAACATAATAGACGAATATTGAAGAATAAGTCATATAAAATAACTAAAATAAAATTGTTATATTATTAATCAAGTTACTTTATAACTAATAATAGAATATTTATAAAAATCTTAACTAATTTGTCATTAACAATGGCAGCGTTATAATCATCAGTGTTATAATTACGCATTCGCATCATTTGAAATAGGACTGGGTGGGTCAGGTTAAGACTTTATTTGTTACGAATTATGATTATTGTTTTTAAAATTATTATTTGGTAATTTATTATCTATTATTATATAACACTATTAAATAAAGATTTAATTTTAACATTATAACAATAAATCCATTTAAATCTTTAAAATATATAGTGTATCTAAGTGTAAACAAAAATTGGATGTAACATCACATATTAATTAATAAACAATTAACATAACCACAAGTATTATATAGGTATATATTATATTATTGAATAATATTAGTCAGATTGTGGACGTTCTCTCCTTCTTCCACTCCAAGGAAGTCCACAACCTCTTTCGCGTCCTTTTCTGCGGCCTCTAGCCTCTGCCATTGCTGCTAAAAAGCCATAACCTGCTGTAGCCGTTGCAGCAACTTTAGTAGCGGAAATGTTGTTTCTGATGGTGGGGGTTAAATGCCCATTTTTTTTTTACAATTTTACTGTAAGAAATAATAATAATAGCTTATTAAAATAACATAATTATCATATACAGTGTATAAATGTTAATTTAATAAACTTTGTATATCTTTGTACCATATTTGAATTGAACAATAATAATTTAATTTTTTTTTTCTCCATATTTTTTCATGAATTTTGGTAGTTATTAATTAGTTAAATTGATTTTTTAAGTTCAAAATTAGCCGAGTTATAAGCAATTTAAGCTTGTAATAATAATAAACTAGTAAAACACAAAAAAAAAATGTTTTAGTTAAAACTTCCTTTGAAATTCAAAAATAGCTATGTAATAGAAAAATGTACATTTTCACCAAAAAACAAATCATTTTTAATTACTATAACTCTGATAATTTTACATTAAAATATAAGAGACCATTTAAATGTGTATAATTAAAACTAACCAAAAAAAAAAACCCCAATTATTATTGTTCTACTCTAAGACAATAAGTGTATTCAATATTATCATTTACATATTGCATGTATAATATTTAATAATGATAATATCATGAATTTTATAAACAGAACCTTACATCATGTCTTATTCGGTTTGTTTGCAGGATCCCCGACTGTGCCGATTACTGCCACCAATGCCATCAAAAATGGAAACACGGAAATGATAATATGTATTGTTTGACATTCTGTTTAAATACAAGAAATAAAATATTGACAAATTTATATAATATTTAAACTTATATTATACAAAATATAAGTACCTAAATGATTAAATTTATAACTAATTATTAAATTCCGAGGCAATCTATACATTATTATATAAATATTTATATTTTTTTTAACGCACCCCCCAATTATTTTTTTTTACACTAGGACGGGGGAACAACATAAGCTAATGCCCACCATAATTTTTCTTAAAATATGAATTTCAATTTTTAATTGTTTAGTGAATTTTACAATTTAAAATATTTTTAAAATTAAAATTATTCCTACTACAGCTTGTAGGTATTTGAAGTATTGCTATCAAAATAAGAATTTGAATTGCATAAAAAAAAAAATATTATGTATGTAGACTATACCTATGAGAACAATCAAAAACATTTTCATCTCTATAGTCAAAATTGCATTAGTTATTATTAATAATCTAAAATCAATTTCGTTAAAATGACTACTTCCGTGAATTTTGCTGATTTTCTGACATTTTTTAGTATTTTTTCTTCTCGTGGTGATCGGGCCATTATTTAAAATTATTATTATTATTGTTGATTTAATTTGTAATGATCCAGTAAGTATCTAACGAACATGCATTACTAATTGTCAAATATATTATTATTAAGTAGAAGTAATAATACCGGCAGAATTAAAGTGATCTTTGTGAACAAAGAAATAGGTTATTGGAAAAACGTCTTTTAAAGGATTATTGCTGTCTAAAAATTACCAAATGATATTTCCAAATATTGATATTGCCATACGTATATGTTTTTATGCAAGGCAATAACCGATTGTTCAGCTAAACGATCGTTTCCACATTAAAATGAATAAAAAATTATTTGAGAGTAAGTATATAGAAGAAAATAAATTAAGTTGATTATGCAATTGAGTTAGAACTAGTAAAAAATAACGACTTCGAAGATATAATGAATGATTTAAGTTTTAAGTCACGCAGAAAACAAAATGTACCTATATTAATTTGTTATTAAAAAAAATTGTATGTTATACTTCATTGGAATTAATACAAAATTATATAGTTAGGTCATGATATTGTAATATTTATCATTATAGTTGTTTTTATGTATTAATAAACAAATAAAACATTAATTAATATAAAATACCTAAAACAGTCATTTTTTTTTTAATAATTAGCAGTTATACATATATCGATACTTGGTGGTTTTACGGCAATATATAATGTTAGCCGAATTCTATAGGTAACATATGCAACGGATTCGTCATTTCGTTCCCAATTTTTCTTGTCCTTAGGTGGTTACCACTTAGTAACTTCACACCGGTTATATTTTATTAAATATTGTTGTAAAACAGATACGTAACTATTCTCTTAATATAAGTAATGGTAAAATAAGTCAAAATATCATGATATTATGGGACTTATAATGTAGGGCTCCGAAATATAATAATTAATATAATTTAATATGTACTATAATCAGTGGTGTAGACGTAGTGGAGCGTATCAACTGGTACATGGTGTATAATGATGATTTTTCGGTTTTTACTATAGTCTGTACGCCCTAATAAAATAATTTATCGTACGCAGGTATATGTATATTTTATTAAATAATCAATTTAGTTATTCCATAATCATAATTCACTAATCGGATTATATTTAATAACTTATAAACATTAAAAAAATTAAAACATTTATGACAAAACAATTTACAATTACATTTAAATATATTTTAAATTGTTATAAAGTTAGAATATAATCACGGAAGTGATACCTATACTTTGGAAATTTTTGCATATACTTAAAACTTTTTAACGATTACACGTTTAGGTTAGGTAAGATTATAATTATATTAATTGACAAAAAACGTAATTGTACAAACTTTGGTTTTGGACGGTCGGACGAAAGTCACGTGAACAACGTGTCACGGCTCGGTATCGCACATTGAAAACTCGGAAAGACGTCGAAACAAAATAATTCGACCGTTGTTTGGTCCAGGACGTGAATCGCGGACACCAGATGTACTCGACGGCTCGAGAACAAGGAATTCGAAATGGCAGTACTTCCAGTGTTGACGACGAAGAAACAAAACGTGAACCGGCGTGAAATCGCGAATCGATACAAAAAAGTGACTATCGCATACTTTATACGCTATCATGGAAAATCACCCAAAACAAAACGCGGCACGCACACACAATAGTTCGTACGACAAACGACAATACTACATAACAAACGCGTAATATACTGCTCTTATAGACAGAGTTGTATTAAGATTATTGAGAATATATATAAATATTAGGTACTATATTATGAACATTGATTGAAATAAACTATAATTTTGTAGAAATCAAATTTCTTTTGATAGATAAATGCAAATGTTCCTTCTTAAAGGTCCTGTTTTAATCAGATATAAATTGAACTATTATTGAATGAATAATTGAAATTTTAAAATTATTATGAAAAATTGAACATTTTTTGTATTAAAATAATAATTTTTTATTACTGGACCTACCTACAATTTTATGTAAAGAAATTAAAATATGACAATTTGCATACAGGGGCCGGCCTGTGTTTAAGCCAGAAGTCAATTATCTTGAAATCTGACTGTTTTAGAAGACATTTAAATATTTAACATTTTTACATACAACATGAAATTACTAAATCGGATCGTATTAATGTAAGCATTAGAGAGCTTCACAAATTTCTTAAATAAAAATCAATTGATACATTCGGCTACCCTCTACAAATATAAATGACATGAACTGCCATCAACATCATTTGGTTATGATAAATCTGAACAAGTATACATTTCAGTATCAACTCGAATTAAAACATTTTCACTGATAAAATCAGATACTATTATATTCTATAATCAATGCTATGACCTATCCACGCATAGATGAATGTACCAATTTTAGTACTAAAGTGTGACCAACATGAATTCATACCTGGGATAAATTGGTATTAATATTGTGTTAACGTTTCATAGTCGATTGTCAATTGATAAGAATGTCAGTTTATGGGTAATATTTACATTTTAAATAATATACCAAATTCAACACAAATAAGTTGATTGAGCTGTTTTGATAATTATACTACTTTTATGTAAGTACGGTTTTAATGAATAGTAATTTATAATAGTTTTATATTTAAATTTGAGTATTTTAATAATTTTTCTAGAACATTTTTGTATTCAAAATTTAAAATCAATGTTATGCTAATCTTATTCACCACACAATATTTCATGTTGTAAAAGACAAAATTAACCAATATGGTGATTATATGTATTAAAC
>CM023361.1:703101-745652 GCA_013282895.1 Eriosoma lanigerum
TGCCATAATATATTTACCATTACCAATACGCACTGGTAATTTTACATAAAAAATTTCATAATTAACGAACCACTCTCTCCTGTTTGTCATGTGGTCGCACGCTCCAGAGTCCACATACCATTTGTCTGAGTCGTATATTTCTTCAATTTTTCCTTGTACACCAATGAGTGCTAAACCGGAATTCGAATTATTTCCATCCTGTTTATTTTTAAATATTCTGCAGTCTTTTTTCCAGTGTCCCGGTTTCTTACAGTAATTTCAGTTTCCAGGCTTTGTTTTTCCATTTTTATTGTTTATGTGAATTTTATAATTCTTAGATTCCGACTTCATGCCCTTGAATTTGTCGTGTTTCTTCAACCATTAATCGCGAAGTCAAATTTTCTAGTGTTCTATTTTCACTATTCATTAAGTCCCATGCACTATAAAAATGTCTATAGCTGTCTGGTAACGTCATCAAAATTTTTGTAATTAACATGGAGTCCGAGATTGGCTCACCTAGTTGATTTAATTGTCTTCTTAGATTTTCTAATTTTGATATATGACCAGCTATGTTATCCTTTGGATTCATTGTGTACCGATAGAATATTTGTTGTATTAATGTCACGCTTGTGTCAGACTTCTGCTCGTACACACTGAGCAACTTGTCCCACATATCACTAGCCGTTACACAAAATATTGTGTGGTATATTAGATTCTGTCAAACACACCTGAAAAAAGTAAATGATTAATTCTAATTATTCCCCTACAGTCTATGTTTACTACACATTTTCTTTTTATATATTCTTTACCTGTCATGTTGCTTTAACAGTGTCCTCTGTTAACTATGTGGTATATGAGTTGCGTGCCAAACACATCTGCACAAATGAAAAATAATAGTATTTATATTGAAAATAATTGTTGTACTATAGATATATAAATTGTACTGATCTATTTAACATCAAAGCAAAACATTGGATTTGTAATTTTACTTCACAAAATGTTTAGGAAAATTATTATAATATTGAATAAAAGCATGATGAATAATTCCATATCCTACGAAGAAATATTTCAAATTATATAAGGCATTGTGTCGTTACACGTATAAGCATTGTAATTTTAACTACAAAAAAAAAAAGTAATAAAATAATTACACACTTATATACCTGTAAAAATAGAGCAATAGTAAGTGGTTTTTGTCTTCACCATCAGACTCTGGTGTTGTCTTAGTCAAAATCATCAAATGTGTGTTGAAAAGATTAATATACTTATATATTTTTATTATAATTACATTTTACTCTATGCCTTTACCCGTAGTTGACATTGATGTACTCATTGTAACACAATTCCAATACAAAAACTATAGTACACTTGCCAGTTTGGAATTCACACACTAAAAAAAAAATTATATAATTGTAAATTAATTAATAAATATATGGTGTATATCATGTATTACATAACATTTACTTAGTTTTTCACAACAGTCTTTGTTTACTTTTCATTAACTACATATTTTCATTTCAAACATTTATTTGAAAACAATTCTCTCTTGATATCAACAGCCCTTTTATGACATTTAATACATTTAATTACCATATTAGTTAATTTTGTCTTTTGCAACATGAAATATTGTGTGTTGAATAAGATTAGCATAACATTGATTTTAAATTTTGAATCCAAAAATGTTCTGATAAAATTATTAAAACACTCAAATTAAAATATAAAATAATTATAAATTATAATTCATTAAAACTATACTTACGTATGAGTAGTACATTTATAAAACTAGTTCCATTATCTTATTTGTGTTGAATTGGGCATATTATTTAAAATGTAAATATTACCGATAAACTGACGGTCTTATCAATCATCAATCAACCGTAAAACAATAGCACAATATTAATACCAGTTTAGCCCTGGTATGAATTCATATTGGTCACACTTTAGTACTAATATTGATGTGTATGAAGTTAGTCACTCTCTTATCAGTATAATTAAATAAAGGTATAATGAACCCGTACTATAAGTTGCATACACAATCAAATTATAAGATGTAACTGTATATTATTAATGTCATACAAATATAATTTTAAATTATAACATTTGTAATCATAGAATAAAGAAATCAATATCAACACAAAACAACAGAAACAAAGAAAATCAAAAATGTTTTTTTATTATAATTATTAAAATATAAACCTTTACCTATAGTAATGAAAACAAATATACATACTTAGGTATAGTTATAACTTTATAAGCAGGGATGTATTGGTATTTAAATAATACATCAATATTTAAATAATGTCTTGAGTATTCGCCATACCTTTCTGAAAAATACATTAAAAAAGAAAATATTACTTGAAATGATTAATATGACATTATTTTTTTTTTCATTTTTAGTCAAATAATTAGTTTTTATCCTTAATAATTATATTTAATAACTATAAATAAATTAAAACTAGAACTCATGATATGGGGTGGTGGGTGACGGATGCAGCGGTGGGTGAAGGAAGTGGTTAGAGGTGGTGATGGGTAGGGGGAGTAGGTGATGTTTTGGCGGTGAAGTGGGTGGGGTGGCAGATTGTATAGGTGAGGGGAGTGTGGGAGGGTGGTGCAGGCAGCCGTGTGCGTCACTGATGGCCAATATCGCGGAGAAGAAGTCCGTCTGTTGATCATCAATTTAATATTTTTATATCTATAACACAAATTTCAATTGGTAATAATTATTTCTAGACATAGGTATCAAATATTCAAATGAAAAAAAAAATATTACTATGTTTTATTGACAATAACAACATCATTAATATAATTAAATCATTTATAAGACTACAAAGTATAAATGTTATTTATTAAATTAAATGATCGAAAATAAGAAGCATATACAATTTCAACTACTTTCGTACGTCATACACTTGTACGAGTATGAAATTTTAAAACAATGAAAGTTCAAGGGGGAATTTCCTCTATCACCCCCACCCTTAATCCCACCCCTGCATAATTTTTCCGCATTCATATTGTAATTTTAATAAACTACTAATTTCTCCGAGAATCGAAGGGACGAAGGAGGAACGTTAAAAACAAAAAAGTTAAAAACTAACAATAAGTTAATTTCATTTAAAAATAATTATTAAATAATTATTAGAAAACAAATTAATGACATAAAATAATATTAATACATTGTAAAAACAAAATTACAAAAAATAAGTATTTCAAAGTGCTCTGATATAATATATATCAAGCAAATTGACAAATAAAAATACTGCTACAGATTGATTAACAATGCAGAAGATATATTTATTCAAGATGTCATTTATCACTGTCTTTAAAATAGGGCTTGCAAATGTTATTATAACGTTATAAATATAACGTTTAAAACAATTGAAATGTGTAAACGTAACTAAAACGAAAAATGAAAATCGGAAAACTAATAATATCATTAAACAAAACTAAACATTAAACGAAATATTAAATAATGTTATATTATTTGATAATGTTAAACACAAAAGTTTTATAACGTTAAAATTTTCAATAAAGTTAAACGAAGTTTATCTTTTAAATACAAGATTTAAATACATGTTTTAAATCAAAGATCTTTCAATTATAAAATACTTTATCAAATAATTTAAAACTGATTACATAATATTATAGTTGTTGAAAAATTATTATTTAATTAACTTTCTCCATTTTTGCATCCAACAACTGCGGATAGACGATAGTATACAGTTAGGCTCAGATTTAGAAATGATAAATTAGAGATGCTATTAGCCACTAAAACTTATTTATTTGGCTGTTTTTATCTATTTATAAGTAATATATTATATTTAAAAGGAAGCTAAATAATTTTAATTTCTTTTCTGTAGATATGCGACCAGTCCATAAATTTAATCTTTCAAGACCCAAATGTTTCATTAACTAATTTGTTTTGTATATGTGTTATTTTATAATTTAATTACTTATTGATAAATAAATATTGTTTGGTGTAAGATGCAAGTGACTGAACTTTATTTGGTTAGAAATTATAATTAAATATCAATTATAGAAAACACTATATACTCTACACACTGAAGTCGTCCACATTTATTTATTTACAAAAAATCACTTTTTAAGTTTAAAAGAAAATCTAAATTTTTTTATGCAATTTGTAAATATATTATTGTTATTACGTTTTTTTTTTTAAATTGAATTTAAATAATTGTCTACTATGACGGCGTAATGTATAGACAATATTGATACTTAGCTGAATACGTGATCAAAATTCGACAAACAAACGTAATAGGTGAAACGACAGGCATTCCCTGACCTAATTACTTTCGGTGCATTTGTATACAAATTACAAAATTATAAAATTTAATATAGATTCTACAAATAATTTAAATACATGTATTTTATAAATAATAAAATATATACAAATTATGTTTATTACATAATAAGTGATTTATTTTTAAATGTTTAATATAATTTTAATATGAATTAAAATCTAAAACTTAATAACTGTATCCTAAATGCTGTAGGGGATGTCAGAAAAACCAAAATATTTAATATATATATAAATACATTGTATTGAATTGAATTAATAACATTCAATAAATTAAATACAAATTAACATTGACGATTCACGTCATATTCATATAAATATATTAATGTAATAATTTGGCTATTTGAGCACAAATATTATACTATAAAAAGTGATAGATACTTACAGTATAATACACGATAATACTGATATATAATAAAAAACTAATACAGTATAATAATATAATATATAAATTCCAATAAATATTGTTCAGCGACACAAACAGCACCTAGCTCCACACACGACGCTTTGCACACAACAATAAAAAACATACATTTTTTTTTTTTTAATTTGTATAAATTAATAAATCATTTGAATATAAAATATACATAATACAAATTTTAGTATTAATTATATTTAATTAAAATTACATATATTATTAGTTTTTTTTTTAAATTAAAATAACTTACTACTACTACATGTGATAAATATTAACAAGTAAATTAGTAAACCAATTTACATATTAGTAACGTATGAGGTATAACTTATACAATATAATTTATAATTATTCATTTTGTCACAATAATAAACCACTAGATTTTACCTATGTATTATATGTACCTAATTATTACCTAAGTACCTATATACGTAAAAAATGAAAACTAAAATACCATTAGCACAATAATATATAATCTATTATAATATATATAATCAATTTGTCGTTAAGTTTTATAATATAATATAATTAAATATATTGTTATTTCGCGTTCTCTATAATTTTTACTAAAATTTAGTTTTTGCAAAGATTTTAATTTTTGGGTTTTCGTTTGTATGATTATGACGTGTATGTGATTTTGTTGGATACAATAAAATTACTTTATACCTTAACAATAATATACTAATATTTTGTATAGATAAATTAAGGATGAGCAGTGATATATTATTTATTAATATGTAGTACTCAATTTTAAATATAAATAGTTGCAAGGGGTGCAGTATGTAAATAAGTTTTTGTGATTTTTGTGGAGACGAAAAATTTACTTTATATTTAGAATTCTAAATCTTACATGTTTATATGCGGATCCCGAAGAAAATTCACTACCAAGGGTAAAAACGTAAATAATATAAAATATAGAAATTATAAATGTTTTCATTATTGTTATGTTGTAGAAATTCTATAAGAACACCGGAGCAGCCAAATTTATTAAGTCTCTATCCCCGATACAGTGCACAACAACGCCAATGATTTTACGTAACAGCCTGTCGAGTCCTGTATCGCCACTGACTTTTTTACAACTCGAAACACCGAAGCTAAATAAAACGACTACGCTCACCACCGCAGCCGCTAATTTAATAATAATTTTGTTTATTTATTTATTATTATTTTTGTATAATTATTATATTATATTTTAATATATAATCATTAACTTTGGCTTGACGAAAACGATGGTCCCGAATCTTACAATTTAAAATATATAGAATACTATCATCGAGAGATTACAGTAATGTTTACATTCCGCAATGGAACGCGAAGTGGCAATTATTTCATTGATTTTATTGTAAAAAATTGTTTATATACAAATAGTATGTGTTATGTATGTCCTGTTCCCATTTTTAACCTCTACTACGGTAATTTTAAATTTCTGACCGGCAACTCCCGGTCACAGAAAACACGATTACCGCGTAATGTCAAAAAACGCACTTTTTAAAATATTTAACATATTTTGAAAATGTTCTGGGGGAGTTCACGGTCATAAACAACCGAATTACCGCTGATTTAATTTTATTATTTTTAGCCTCTTTTTTTACTATGATTTTTTTAACTTTTTTATACCATACGGTAATCGTCACATGAATAGGTACATTTCCACGGCTAGATTTTTTAGAATCACTGTATGTACTTTACACGGTAATCGTTACGAGAATATATGTCATTCCACGACGTAACAGCCACCGAATGATTTGATTCGAAGTCCAACACGCGTGTTGCAAGATCATAATAGTGGTACGTGTATGAGGCAGCTTAGAGCGATACCCCAAGAAGTATACACGGAACTCTTGTGAGTCACCGGAACTATGCCATCTACGCACTAGATCGAGAGTACGACATGTTGAATTCATATCTGTCGAACGTGTCCCACAGTCAGCGGAGGAATTACGAATACTTACATTATTTTTTATATAATTACCGAAGGTATATACTTTACAATAAATATGTTATTTTTTAGGTATGAAAGTATCACTTTATGAAATTTTAAGTATCAGAGTTAGTCTGTCTTATTCCTAAATATTCTTTCTAAACCCTTAATAGCCTTATTTATTTCCCAATTTGTCATCCTTCTTACCTTTTTATTTTGTTTGAGTAACAATAAAGGCCCCTCTAATTTAAGAACTTCACTACTTATTCTATGGGAGGAGATTGCTCCCGATATTAATACTAAACCTCCCTTATTGGTATTTGTAAACTCGAAGTCTATGACGATGAAATTTTCAATATCTTGTCTAAAAATCAGAGAAAAAAATTAATTAAAATCTAAATAAAGTGGTTAGGATATGATAATACACATAACTCGTAAATTAATACAAAGAATATATCTAAATAATTATAATATATTAAATTACAAATCTTCTTTTACAATAAATACCATCTATCTGTGTACGTAGATTTTTGTTAAGACCACTAGATAATGAGATAATCGAAATTAAATATTGCATGATTTTCTCGTGAGTTTGTTACAAGATATTCAAAAAGGTCTTGATGGTGAACATGTTAAGAATAACTTGTATTATTCACTTATAGATTAAAAACATTATAGAAATTAAATTAATACATATTATCACAGTATCATTATTCTTATTAAAATATATTTGGTAAGTATATAAATTATGAGGAAATAAATAATATAAATATAAATTCGAAAACGTGTATTATGAGGAAATATCTTTTATTTTATAATGACCGTAAGCTAATGTATTAATGCCATATTTTAAAATAAATCTTTTATCGTCATTAAAAATGAAATGAAATAAATATATACATTAAATCATTATTTCTAGATTGTAATAAATATCTAATATATTATTTACAAATTCTTCATGATGTACTTTATTCAAGAATAAATTATTTTTCTTCATCTTTTACATTACTTAAATTTAAATTTTAACCTTTAACGTATAAACTGATAAAGTCCTTTCTTATGAATTCTGAAGGTAAGTACTTAGTTATATCATTTGTAATAGCTGTACATATGAAGACTAGGGTGCAATAACAAGACATCTCCAAATTATTAAATTGTTCAGGGAAGGCTTAAAACTGAATTAAAAATTAATTAATGATCTTAAAATTTTTTAAAAAATATATTTGAATTCCAATTGCAAATGTGCAATTTACACTCTTATTGAAATTATAATTTTTAAATTATTTATACTAAAAAAAAATATTAATTATTGCTTGAAGATGTCTGGTTATTGCACAAATATTTTAATGAATAATTTTTTTTTCAAAATTACCTTTTTTTATTTACGGTTCACTTTTATTTTAGTATCCCCAACACTTTTAATCATTAGCGCTATTATTGTATCTACAAAAGTCTACGAGATAACTAGATTTTATGTTCAGACTCCCAGTGTCAAATATTTATAAAACATTTTTTTTTCATGACTTGATTTTTTTATAAATTTATATATTTTTTTTTTATAAAAGAAATCTTTATTCATATTTTTATAATTCAAAACCTTATAAATTAATTAAATAAATAATAATATTAATAATATATAAATATTAAAAAGTAAAATTATTTAATCATATATTAATAAAAATAATATCACATAGAAAAAAATAGATAGGTATACCCATATCATTAAACAAATATACATATTTTAAATGTATTACCTATCACCTAATATAATAATTATATATTAACTATAGTCTATAAACAAGTAGGAACTCAAGTGGGAGATAAGAGTAAATATTATAATAATAATAATATTCGTTACAATAATACAATAAAATACATAAATATAATAAAAAACAATGACCAATAATAATATTAAAATGATTACTTAATAGGTTTCGTATATTTAAAAACTATAAAAATAAAAAAATTGTTTTTAAATTTAATTTAGTCTTTATAACTATATTCAGAAAATGTAAACGTTATGTACCTCGTGATGAACAAAATACAACTGATTAGCAGATTATAATTTAAAGTTTTACTGCGGCAATACTAGCGTACGAAAATGTAATATAAATAATCCAATATACTTATAATATAATAATGCAATTGATCATGATATCTTGGAGATAGAATAAACTTATCACTGAAAAATATACTACCTACAATAAATTTGCTGATTACGACAACCGAAAATCGAATAATAATTATATATATAGAGAGATTTAATATGTGTAAACTTTAAAATATTTTATACGAATTTATAATATGATATAATATAATATAAATAATTATAAGTTATAATTTAGTTATAAGTCGAAATGACGTCGTGAGATATATTCTTTACAATATCACTAATATTGTATTGCGATAACCAGACATCTCCATTTATATTATATCTCTGTAATTAATGATTGGAGATGTCTGGTTATTGCACTCTAGTCTTCATATAGTGTTAAAACAATTTTGATACATATTCATTTTATTTATTTTCTCTAGAATATGTGCATTAATACAGTTATACATGATTTTATTTGATTAGAATTGTTGTAAGTTAATGCAATACAATTATTGTGAACTTGTAATATTACCGATTCAGATTTTGAAATAATATTCTAATAGAAATTATTATCTAATTTAATTCTTTTCGAATGACTTTTAGTAGTTGTATAGTTGAAAATGTTGTATATAGTATTTTCATTTGTAAAAGTTTCCTATTGTAATTGGTTTTAAAATTTCTTAAAATTTTAGATAGAAAAGCTATAATAAATGTTAAAAATAAAGATGATAAATGCTTTAAATATGCAATTCTATCTAAATATAATAAAAATAAAAATAAAAACATATTTAGTAACAAGAATTTTAATTTCCTAGAAAAAGATAGTAAATTAAATTTTAATTGTATTAAGTTTCCAACACCAATAATTCAAATAAAACGTTTCGAGAGGATAAACAATGTATTGGTAAATATATGTAGTAGCAATAAAAACGATGCTATTTACCCTCTATATGAAGGAAAAAAAGAAAAAACTAAACATTTTGATTTATTTTTACATAGTAATAATAATACATTTCATTATAGCTTTATCAAAAATTTTTCTAGACTTATTAGACCTCAAAGAACGAAAAACACTAATAAATTGATCATTTGTAAAAGGTGTTTTACAAATTTTAGTACTAAACCGAATAAGTATAAGCCATGGGAGTTATTTAGTCTAAAAAAACATAAACAATTTTGTGAGAGATATAGGGTATTAGGTAAACCTATTATGATGGGGAAGAATGATAGTCAATTTATAGAATTTAAAAATTTTATTCGTTGTGAACGTATACCAATTGTCATATATGCAGATTTTGAATGTTTTTTAAAGCCAGTTCCAATTTCGATAAAACAAAAAACTATCATAACTCATAGACATGAACCTATGAGTTATGGATTTTATGTAAATAATGATTACAAACAAATTCCAATTAAACTGGTTAAAAATTTTAAAATACCAACAAGACCTGTCATTTATAGAGGTAAAAATTCCTTAAAACATTTTATGTCATCAATTGTTAAAATATCAAAAAAAAATTTATAATCTGTATAAAATAAATAAACCAATGAGTAAATTGACAGAAAATCAAAAACTTGAATTTGATAACTCAAAATGTTGTAAAATCTGTTTGAAACCATTTAATATTAATTTAAATATATTTAAAGTTAGATACCATTCGCATTTTACCGGACAATTTAGAATGGAATTATGTCTAGAATGTAATTTTTTAGCAAAAAATCCGCAGTTTATTCCAATTTATTTCCATAATTTATCGTGCGATAGCCACTTTATAATTAGACAGCTATCCTATAATAATAAAAATATTCGAATTGTGCCAAGTACTAGTGAAAAATATATATCTTTTAGTAAAGAAATAAAAAATAATTTTTATATAAAATTCATTGATACTTATAGATTTATGGCAGATTCACTAAAGAATTTAGCTATAAATTTATCTGAGGATATAACTAGATTTCGGGAAACATCGAAATTTTTTTCACCAAATTCCTTAAATCTAGTTACTAGAAAAGGGGTATTCCCCTATGAATATGTAGATAATTGGAATAAACTCGAAAAACAATTTTTACCATCAAAATCTAAATTTTATAATTCTTTAACAGATGAAAATATTTCTGATAACAATTATAAACATGCAAAAAAAAATTTGAAATCATTTTAATATTAAAACATTAGATGAATATAGTGATTTATATTTATTAACCGACGTACTAATGCGAGAACTAATTTACCTAATGTTGATAGTATTAATTATGATAAAAATATTGAAAAAAAAATATCTTACATACTTTGACTGTGTTAATCTGTATGGTAAATTCGAGCAATGCTAGCAGATTTAACGTATAAAAATTTCGAATGGTATTATGATTTTTCATTAGAAATTAATACAGTGGATGATGATGCAGAACATGGTTTTATATAAGAAGTAGATATTGAATATCCAGATAAACTACATAAAAAACATAATAAATTACCATTTTTACCTCAAAACAGTATTCACCTAATTCAAAAATAGAAAAATTATTAACAACTTTATCCCCTAAAAAAAATTATATAGTTCATTATAGAAATTTAAAACAGGCTATTAATAACGGTTTAATAATTACCAAAATTCATAGAATAATTCGATTCAACCAATCAAAATGGATTTATGTACAAATATGAGATTACATGCTAAAAACGAATTTGAAAGGCAATTTTGGAAACTTCTACTTAGTAGTGTTTTTGGTAAATGTATGGAGAACGTACGTAAACGAATGTTAATGAAATTAGTAACGTCTGATAAAATATCATGTAAATATATGGCTAAACATAATTTTAAAGATCGAACTATTTATTCAAATAATTTAATGGCAATTCATATGCATATAGAAACAATAAAATTTGATAAATCAATTTATGAAGATTTTGTAATTCTAGATATTTCAAAAACTATAATGTATTATTTCAATACTATAAAAAGTATTAAAACAGATAATTTTTTTCAAGATTTAAAATTGGATTTATTACATTATTTTGATACATCAAATTATCCAATTAACCATTTTTGTCATAATAATAATTATAAAAATCGTCCAGGGTTTTTTAAAGATGAATTAAAATCGATGATATTGACTGAATTCATTACGTTATGTCCAAAATTGTATGCGTATGTGGTTGAGGGGGTAGAACATGAAAAGGCTAAAGGTGTTAAAAATTATATTATTCAAAACTATCTTAAATTTTTATATTATATGGACATTTTGAATAATTATATTGAACAAAACCCTGAAAAACCATGTACGAAATATTATAATATGAATTCAATTCAATCACATAAACACTATGTTTATTCTAAAAGAATAAATAAATTTGCGTTGAGTGCCAATGACAATAAAAGATTTATTTTAAAAGATGGTATTAAGACTTACGGTCATTATAAAATAAAAGATATTGCCTCATAATATACGTTTTCAAATTTATATTTACATTTATTTATCTCCTCATAATTTATATACCTACCAAATATATTTTAATAATAATAATGAGACTGTAAAAATATGTATTAATTTATTTTCTATAATGTTTTTAATCAGTAAGTATGTAATATAAGTTATTCTTAAACAAAGAATTATATTATATTTAATTTTGATTATCGTACTATCAAGTGGTCTTAACAAAAATATACGAACATCGATAGATGGTGTAAAAGGAGATTTGTAATTTAATATATTATAATTATTTAGATATATTATTTTTATTTATCCACGAGTTATGTGTATTGTCATATCCTAACCACTTAACAAATATTTTATTTTTATTTATTTTTATAATACGTTCAATAAGAAATGTGTCAGGAAAATTTGTATTTTTTATTTCAGAGTCATAAAAGCATCCTAAAATTACTTTATCCGATTCATCTTTTAACTGATATCATTGATTATATATACTAGTATACTAGTATATGTGTACTAATGATATGTAACCGGAATTGTATTTAATATTTTAGAAATAGTAAAAACTTCTGTTGTCCAATTTAGTGTATAACCTTTATCGAAATTATGTTTATACTTTGATATTCTAACTTTATCAAATATTTTGAACTTATTATTTTTTTTTATATATTTCAATTTTTAAATGTATTACATTTTTTATTGTTTTTAATTTTAACAGAGCTTCTCTTGGTGTGCATTGTATTGTATTATGTAATGTATTATTATAACATTGAACTAATTTAACTAATGAAAGATGCCAAATCCAGGAACCTGTTGCTGTAAAATGTTTATAAATCAAATTTCTTAATAATCTTATAACACGTTCTACCATTCCCATAGGCGTGCGCAGACTCTAAAAGCAGGTAGTGCCCATATTTATCACCGGCCCTCTAGTCAATAATTTTTCAATTACAATACATCTAAATTGTATATACCTATTTAATATGAATACTTATTTTCTTACATAGTTTAATATAATATAACAATAATAATAGTAAATAATAACAATGATAGATATAAATAACAAAATAATTGTAACGTAATATAATTTTAAATATTTATATTAACAGGTAAAGTTACTAGTAAATTATAATAAAGTATAACAAAATATATAATAATTATAAATTACATAGCTAAATATCATAAAATTATTTTATGTTTTTAGAGAGACATTCTTCTATTACCCATACTGTTAAATTTATCTATTACTACATCTAAATCTACCTTTGATAACATTACTTGTTTAGTAAAGAGCAGTTATAATGACTAAATGTTCTTGATCTATTGTACTGCGCAATTTGTTTTTTACAATAGTTAATTTTGAGAAAAACTATAAACTGTAGATTTTCCAGTTTTAAACAAATCACTTCATTCATAGACAGATTCACTCTTAGCAGTCCATCAGTCCACAGTACACGTACCCGAGGATATAACTACAAAAGTTAACAACAAGTATATAAGTTTATAACAACAAGTACCTAACAACTAAAAATACGTATTATTATTATTATAATATAATATGATGTAGGCCACTATGCGGTACACCACTCGCTGCTTGAGTTGTATGTAATAATAAATGGAAAACACTACGTAAACTCATATTTAATAATTTTGATAATAATAAAACTTTAATATAATAAGCAAAATATAAGAACAATTTTTAATATTAGCCAAAATATGTAAAAACGCCGTATTGTAAACACAATTTCAACTATACAGAGTACACATAAAGAATTATTCAATTTTCCTCAAATTTGTTTTAAAATTGTTTTAGTAATTTAGGTAGATTGAGTCATAGGCCACTTCAGCCCATGAAAAATTATAGGGCGTGCCTGGTATGGTATGCCTGGGGTGCCACGCATATGAGTTCAGATTATTCGGACTTGAAATTTTTTTTTGAGTATTAACATAGGTAGTATAAAAGCAAGGTAAAATTTTGGAATGAGTAATTAGTACAATATATTCTAAAAATTTGAGTTTCGCTCAGAATCATATTTCAAATGCAATATAATTACATCATTCAAATCTTAAGTATAATAAACCACTAATTTCTCCAAAGACCAAAGGGACGAAAAAGTAACGTCCACAATCGACATTCCCACTTTTACATATTATATATTATATTGTAAATTACAATATTTCATTAATATAAATGTATTATTCTTATACATAGTATTTTTATGAGTATTTATATAGTTAATATTACACATGGCTCTGTGTCTTAACTTCCAAAGAACAATTTAACCACAGTTACATAGAGTTGTAATATTGCACATATCAAGAACAGACAAAATATGTCAAACTATACGTTTTATAAACACTTGGTGACACTCATTTACCTAATATTTCCTAAGATTTTTATTTTTTTCATTCTTCATACAAAATGTATATATTTTTAATTTTATTACAATAAAAACAAAAACAATATACTTGGTGTTTCTTAATATATTAATTTTGTAAGTTCAGTCTTTAAGTTATGAGATAAAAAACAACATTTTTAATAAATACAGTATTTGTTTTATTTAACATGGGTAGTACATATAACAAATAAAATAAAATAAATAAAAAATATAAAACATTTAAAATTATTTGTTTTATTACCGGTGGCAAAATAATATTTATATTCTTTTATGATAATGGTTTACACTAAAACTGTGAGCGTTAGCTTATACCTAAACGATATGTATTGATACCATTAAAATAATAAAGAAATAAGGGCACTTGACCATTACACAATATCATTTACATTATCTACTTTAGTATGAACATAACTCAGTAGTATTAGTTCTTTTGTTATATATGAAGACAACAACACAGATTTCAGTGATATGGAAATAAGTATGCTACACAATAGCATTTTTTAAAAGGGAAAAAAATTATGTAATATAAATATATACTATAAAAGAGTAGTAGAGTATTGCTAATAAAATGTATGTATATACAATACAAATTAGATATAATAACATTTAAAAGTAAATTATATTTCTTATATTATGTTGTTAACCGAATACATATTTAACCATCAATTGACATTCAATATAAAATTAATTAATTACTACTCTACTCTTAAGATCATGAAAAGACACCCACATTTCGACACTTAATAGTTTAACTTTTATTTTTCATCAGCAGTCAAATATCAATTCTTATTCTTTTGCACACACATGTTCAGTGTATATTACTGGGCACATTGATGAAATATAAATGTTCTCTGGTATAACTCTGTATAAGGTACTGCAACAAAAAATAACAATTTTATTTATAGTTTATACATTATGTGTTACACGAACAAACATAATTAAAACTAAATACATGATTTAACAGCTCTACTCTGAACTCTTAACATTTCAAATTTTATAAGGCATTCACACTATGACAAATATTTTAAACATTAACTTACTTATCCTAATTTTCACCAGCAGTCAATAGTCAAAGCATTCTATATACCTCTGTTAAAGGTAATGCAACAAATCCAAACAATTTCATCTAATTATATGTGGTTCAGTATACTGGTAAATAAACACTTCCCTGCCAGTGGTATTTGGTTTACTATCCCATGCTTATATCTTAACCGCTTTCAGTTGGTTAGTCTTTGCAATATCATTTTAGTTTCGTTTTACATACTTGAAAAACAATTATAATATAAAAATTTGCACCATTCGTGATATTTATAAATATATATAATTAGTAATTACCATATTGTCTGTTATAACATGAAATACTATATGGCGTATGAAACATACCAAACACACCCACAACAATAGTATTTATATTCAATATATATATATATATATATATTATATTAATTGTGCTATGGATGTATAACTTTACTTTCCCATACTCAAACATTTTGCGCTGATCCAACTATATAACATGTTAAAGGTTTACATTTTTGCAAGGTAGCTACACTACACATGATATAGAGCACTTTACCTTCCACTGAACAATGTAACTTTGTATAAGGTATACATCCTTCTACACTTTGTATAGTTTTGTATTGAGCATATAATATCTGTAAATTGATAAGATTTTAATTCACTTAGCTGCAATTAAATCATAAATCAACAAGAATTAAAGTCTATATTTTGCATTATGTTGTTTTACAAATGAACATTGCTTACCAATCTAATTTTCTCAACACCCTTTTTTTTGTCATACATTAAACATTTAATAAAAGCATGATGAATGATTCAATATGAAGAAAAACTTCAAATCATATAAGGCACCGTGTCATTACACATATAAACATTGATTTTAACTATATAAAAAAAAAAACACACTTATATACCTGTAAAAATATAACAATAGTAAGTCGTTGTTGTGTTCACCATCAGTGTCTGGTGTTGTCTTAGTCAATATCATTAAATGTATATAGAAAAGATTAATATACTATTATATTTTTATTATAATAACATTTATTACTTACACTTTAATACTCTATGGCTTGACCCATAGTTGACATTGATGCACTCATTAACAGTACTTTTTTATGACATTTAATACATATAATTACTATATTGGTTAGTTTTGTCTGTTGTAACATGGAATATTGTGTAGTGTATTAGATTCTGTCAAACACACCTGAAAAAAGTAAATCATTAATTGAAATAATTCGCTTACAGTCTCTGTTTACTACACATTTCTTTTTATATACTCTTTACCTGTTCTAATGCTTTAACAGTGTCCTCTGTTAACTATGTGGTATACGAGTCACGTGCCAAACACATCTGCATAAATGAAAAATAAAAGTATTTATTTTGAAAATATATTTTATTAGTTGTGCTATAGATATATATATATATATATATATATATATTTATTGTTTTCAGTTCTTAGTGTTAGTACGTTCATTAAAGTATTCATTTTAGTTTGGAATTTACACACTAAAAAAAAATTATAAAATTGTAAATTAATTAATAAAAATATATAGTGTAAATCTTGCATTACATATCATTTACTTACTTTTTCACAACAGTCTCTGTTTACTTTCATTTACTACATAATTTCTTTTCAAACTTTTATTTGAAAACAATTCTTTCTTGATATCAACTGTACTTTTATGACATTTAATTAACATATTAGTTAATTTTATCTGTCGTAACATGAAATATTGTGTGATGTATAAGATTAGCATAACATTGATTTGAAATTTTGAATACATAAAATGTTTTTAGAAAATTATTAAAACACTCAAAATTAAATTAAATGTATGACGTACAATATTGATTAAAACTGTACATACGTAAAATTATTATATTTATCAAAATAGTTACATATAACTTATTTATGTGGAATTTGGAATATTATTTGAAATGTAAATGTTACTGATAAACTGACGGTCTTATCAATCGACCGTAAAACGATAACACAATATTAATATCAATTTATCCCTGTTATACATTTATATTGGTCACCCCTCAATACTAATATTGGCCAAATACTATTTATGCATAGATAATAGTAATTTCTTTAATATCAATCCATGGTGTGAAAATTATCATACAATAAGACTATTGACGATTATTATGCAAAAGCTGATATTGTGGCATTGTGCAGTCTAATACGTTTTCGTATGTCCTTGGCCTTGAAAATAAAGTATTATTTATTTTGATAAATTTTTTTTATGCATGTGTGGTTTACCTATTTAAATCGTTAATTTAATACATTTAAAAACGCTAAAACGATCGTTTAAACTTTATCGAAACGGGAGGAAAAAGATCCGTTAAAGAGAGACGAGCGATTGCAGCATTTCGAAATCATCCTTATGATGATGCTATCTCTCTATGACACCCGTATCGACAGCCTTTGGAATAAACTTGGTTTGGGGAATATTTTAAGAATTCCAGTATTACAAATCTTAATCGATTTACCGCCAAAAGGTGTCACCTATAGACCACTAGATCGCGGTCGCTCCTAAATCCGCCGAAGGCGAATAAAACATTTATGGAAATTTCCCTAAAAAAAAATTCCTCCACAAAAAGAGTTTCGTGTACGCCGAAGGCGAACTCCCCAAAGTCAATTTATATGCTGTTTGCTAGTTTTAAATAATATGCCAAGTTCAACATAAATAAGTTGATGGAACTATTTCGATAAATATACTACTTATACATAAGTACGGTTTTACTGAATATTAATTTTTAATAATTTTCTCAGAACATTTTTGTATTTAAAATTTAAAATCAATGTTATGCTAATCTTATTCACCACATAATATTTCATTTGCAAAAGACGAAATTAACTAATATGGTAATTATATGTATTAAATGTCATAAAAGGGCTGTCGATATCAAGAAAGAATTGTTTTCAAATAAAAGTTTGAAAAGAAAATATGTAGTTAAAGAAAAGTAAACAGAGACTGTTTGTGAAAAACTAAATAAATGATATGTAATGCAAGATATTCACTATATATTTATTAATTAATTTACAATTATATATTTTTTTTTTAAGTGTGGAAATTCCATACTGGCAACTGGCAAAAACTATAGTTTTTGTATTGAAATTGCGTTACAATGAGTACATCAATGTCAACTACGAGTAAAGCCATTGAGTAAAATGTTATTATAATAAAAATATATAAGTATATTAATTTTTTCAACACACATTTAATGAATTTGACTAACACCAGGGACTGATGATGAAGACAAAAACCACTTACTATTGCTTTATTTTTACAGGTATATAAGTGTGTTATTTTATTACTTTTTTTTTTTGTAGTTAAAATTACAATGTTTATACGTATAACGACACAATGCCTTATATAATTTGAAGTGTTTTTTTGTAGGATATGGAATTATTCATCATGCTTTTATTAAATTTTATAATAATTTTCCTAAACATTTTGTGAAGTAAATTTGCAAATCCAATGTTTTGCTTTGATGAATTAAATAGATCAGTACAATTTTTATATCTATAGTACAACAATTATTTTCAATAAATATACTATTATTTTTAGTAATAGTATTTTTAAGAATATATAAAAAGAAATGTGTAGTAAACAAAAACTGTAGGGGAATAATTAGAATTAATAATTAACTTTTTTCAGGTGTATTTGACAGGATATACCACACAATATTTGATGTTACAATAGACAAAATTAACCAATATGGTAATTATATGTATTAAACGTGATACGAATGCTGTCCATATCAAATTAATTAGTGCATCAACATCAACTATTAGTAAAGCCAGAGAGGATTTAAGTGTAAGTAATAAGCGTTATTTTAATAAATATATTAATCCTTTCTATTTACACATGATGATTTTGACTAAGACTACACCAGAGACTAATGGTAAAGGCAACAACTTACTATTGTCATATTTTTACAGGTATATAAGCAAGTTATTTTTTTTGTATTACAATATTTATACATGTAATACACGGTGCCTTATATAATTTGAAGTATCTCTTCATAGGATATAGTATCATTCATTATGCTGTTTAATGTGTAGCAAAAGAAACTGCTGAGAAAACAGTAAATTGGTAAGTAAATGTTTATATGTGTAGCAACATAATGCAAAATATAGACTTTAAATTTTGTTACATTGTAATTTAATTGTAGCTTAGTAAATTAAAACTCATTAAATTTTTAAAATCATTTTACAGATATGTGCTCAATATAAAGCTTAACATAGTGTAGTAGGATGTATATTTTATTCAAAGTTACGGTGTTCAATAGAAGGTAAAGTGCTTTATGTCATTTGTTATTAGAATATAGTGTAGCTACGTTGTAACAATGTAAACCTTTAACATGTTTTATAACTCAAATGTATCAGCGCTAAATTTTGGAGTATGGGAAAGTAAAGTTATCCATAGCACAATTGATAAGGTATAAAATATATTGAATATAAATACTATTGTTTTAGGTGTTTTTGGGAATACAGCAATTAAAAATTGTTTATATATATATATTAATAATAAATGTTACAAATGGTGTAAGTTTTTGTATTATAATTGTTTTTCAAGTATGTGAAATGAAACTAAAATGATATCGCGAAGACTACCAACAAAAAGCAATTAAGACATGAGCATTGGATAGTATACCAAATACAACTGGCCGGCAAGAGTTTTTGTATCCGTATACTGTGCTACATATAATGAGATAAATATGCTTAGATGCAGTACCTTATACAGAGCTATTATTATGTGCATGATTATTTGATTAAAGACTGCTTTGATTTTTGACTGCTGGTGAAAATTAAATTAAGTAAGTTAATGTTTAAAATATTTGTAACAGTGTGAATGCCTTATATAATTTGAAATGTTAAGAGAAGAGCAGTTATTATATATTTAATTTCAATTAAGTTTATACATGTAACACATAATGTACATACTATAAATAAATTTTTTGTTTTTTGTTGCAGAGTTTAGTAGTGTTGTGGTTAACTGTTATAGCAGAGTACATTTAAATTTTATTGAAGTGATCAGTATACATATACACTGAACACAGAAATGTGAAGGCAAAAGAATAAGATAATAGTTCACCTCCCCTTCATCACTGTTTAATTAGTATCAATTAATCCTTTTTTTTTTGAAGATTTACAATCTATACAAAAAATGGTACAATAAGTAAATGTGAATGAAATAATTTAAAGAGGCGGTGAGAGGTAGACAGTGAGTTGAAGTTTCCCATTAGAAATTTCTACGTGGAGTGTAATTTAGTGAGAGATAGTAAGAAACACGAAGAGTTTAATGTTCGATGAGAAGATCTCTGGACCATTCACGTTTGAGGCATCTGTCTGGGTTGTCTAAAAGAGTGTTGGTATGAAGTTGAGCGATGAGGATATTTGAGTGATGTTCCATATTGGAGTGCAGGCGAAGATAATATTTGATAGGTGTTTGTTTGATGGTGGGGATTTGGAGATCATTATGTAGAGCAAAATTTCTGACGTACTAAGGGGCTTTAGAAATCATGCTAAGGCAAATAGCTTGGACTGCTTGTATGGTCCTTGTGTTTGATGGTTTAGCGATGCCCAAAAGAGCTATTCCGTATGACTAAATAGGTTGGAGTGGAGTAGAGATTTATAGAGTAATAGACGGTTGGAAATGTTCATATTAGATTTCAAAAGAGGCCTAAGGATATGCAGGCGGTCGTTTAGTTGTTTGCGTTTGGTTTAGAGGTGAGGGCCCCAGATGAGCCTTCTGTCAAATAGTAGTCCGAGATATTTGACATCATTTGTGTGAGGAATGATGGAAAAAAATTCAAAACTCTATGTCTAACATCTAATAGTTGATGGAGCTGGTAAATTAATTTTTTGTAAATGTAAAAAGTTATATGCAGATGGCGATTTATAAATAAAAGTCAAAGGTAAATTTTTTTCTTCATTTGTCCATATACGACGTTTATTTTTTAACTGCATAGTTACTATAGCTCTCGAATTACATGATGAAAATGTATGATTATTTATTAAATTGTTTAAATTGTTACGTGCTTTAAATTTAGAAACTGATTTTTTCAATTTAGTAATGTGACAATTTTTATTATGTAATGATTTTAAATTTTTTTGAATTTTTTGTTTTAATTTAATTTTTCTGGGTGAATCATTATTAAAGATATCATTATCAAAAGTTTGTTTTTTTAAAATAGGACTTGGCATATTAATTAAATTAGTAATCTTATCTTTTTGTGGTGTAGAAATAATTGACGAAGGACTAGGAAATATTAATTTTGTTGAAGTGTCAGTTTTACATTTATCATACGTTTTTGTAGGAGTCAATAATAAATGATCTTGATTATCTGTCATCATAAAACCTTGAAATAAAATTTAATAATTAATTTTCATGTACTAACATATCTAATATATTATTATCAATAACATGTAAATAAAAAAACGAAAGCCAAAGAATATTGTATTAATAACAATTTTTTTTATAATAATTATAGTTTAAAATGGAGCTATTTCATAAATTAATTGTACATAAAGTTTAAAAAATTGGGAAAGTCGATTTTGGATGTTCCTCCTTGGTCCCTTCAGTCCTCGGAGAAATTAGTGGTTTATTATAATTAAGATTTGAATACAATGATATTTAATACGATTCTGAGCGAAACTCAATATATTATACTGATAGGTCTTTCCATAAATTTACTACGTGTGTAAACTACTTATGAGAAAACTCAAAAAAAATTTTAATTACCTACGTTAAAAATTGCATTAGTTGTCATGAAGGACCTAAAATCAATTTTATCAAAATTACAGTTTCCGTAAAATTTGACGTTTTTCCGTCAATTTTTGGTAGTTTTTCTTCTCCTAAGGAAAAACTTTTCAGAAATTCAAAAAATAAGCTAAAAAAAGTACCAACTATAGACGCAATTTGCTACCGAAAGTACACCGTATTTGTGGTAATCGGGTCATTATTTCTACCCAAAATCGTGCTTTCAGACAAAAAAAAAAAAACTATTTCTACCATTTATAACCATGTTTAGAAGCAAGAAGCATTATTATGGTATGTTCAGCTGACAAATACACAGCATGTTTATTATACAAAAATAATAGTTAAAAAAACAACCTACAAGAATGATACATCTCTTGATGATTAGAGAACTTAATGATACATCAAGTTCTCACCTCTTTAGTAATACCCGTATTTTAATTCTACAACAGATAGTTAAAGTGCAAAAAACCAGTGAAATACACCATATTTTGCAGCTAAAACGTTTAAATGACGATTAAAATGTTTGAGAAAAATTGTTGGGTTTTCCGCGTCCAAATAAATAATATTGTTTATTTGGTTACACTGCTTGAAAGCGACTGCCGGCCGACCACCGCTTTCCCCTTTATCAATATATGATTGGGCTCAAACCCCGTGAAAGCGACTTCCAGCCATCTCTGACCCGCCTTCCAAAACTTTGGTAGGACGCTAACCCCGCGATAGCAGTCACCGACAGCAATTAACCGATACCGATTTTTCTATTGCACGGCTCATCTGTCTATTCTATAATCAATGCTATTATCTATGCATAGAAGTAATTAGCCAATATTAAGACCCGGTCACACGGTGATAGTTTCTATCGTGAAAGCTACTATCGAGAAACTGTCATCGTGTGAACAGTGACTATCAAACTATCACCAAAGCAACTCTTGCACTATCATACGTGCATGATAGTGGATAGTAAATATCATGAGAGTGATAGTCATTATCATCGTGTGAACTACCAAAGTTTGAAGTATCACTATTACACGTTATTATTATTATTTATATTATATATATATATATTATTATTTGTGTTCTAATTATATGTATTAGCTAACTCTTTTAAAAGTGTATTAGATGCACCACATTGATTTCTACGTTTAATCCAATTTTTAACCCAAATCCTTTTTTTACATGCCTCATATTTTCTTTTAACAAGTAATTCTTCGATTATTTGTATAATAGCAATCTCAATTTGTTTAGATGACATTTTAAACTCAAAAATAAATAAAAAAAGCTTCAACGAGTATTATTTGTTGCAATCAAAAAACAATTACAATACCATGATAGTGAAATTATCACAGTATCACGTAATTTGGTGTGAACACCATAATGATAGTAGCTATCGTGATAGCGTCGATAGAAACTATCATCGTGTGACCGTGGCTTTAGTATTAAGGGTCCGTTTTACAATCGATGGTTAAACCTGGTTCAGAGTTTAAACCTAGTTCAAATAGAAAAATGCGTATTACAATAACCTGAACCTAGTTTAAACCTCGGTTAACTTGATCCACCGATTTCAGTGAGTTAAACCAAGTTCAAAGATGATCTGCAGTTTGTTTGGTTGTTGTTTAATGTTGATAACAGAAATGTTATTCTTTTTGATTATTTGTATTTCATATTTTCATAATAATTATACTTTGACCATTCGAATTCGCATGTGCTAGTTTCCGTTTCATTTCTATAAATTATATATTTATTTTAAAGTACTGACTACTGAGTAAATTATAGCCGATAAAAGGACGCCAAATTTTACGGCTCAAGAAGAAGACGCATTACTTCAACTTGTTTTGAAGTACAAAGGTATTCTTGAATGCAAAACAACAGACAACAACAAAAACAGGTACCTAACAAATTATTATAATATAGGTCCTACAAGTAATCAACTTTGAGTTGATACTTTTCATTTTATTATTCATATTGCATACTATACTTTTTAATTAATTAATTTTATTGTATTTAGTATTATATTTTTTATATAATTTGTTTGGGAACATTTTTCCTTAATTCTATAGTAACAAATACATATTGCTTCTGAAAGTTGTGAAATAATTATTTAAAATTAATTTTTTCATTTGTTTGTTCCCATAAAAATAAATTGAATACATGGCTACTTGTTGAAAGTGAATTCAATCGCAATACATTGGGCGTTCATCGTTCAGGAACTACGTTAAAAAATAAATATACAAATTTAAAAAAAAGTTGGAGATGAAAGAGCGGGTATCAAGGGTACTGGAGGTGGACCATACCAACAATATTATTATGATGGAAATGAAAAAACCATAACTGAAATACTGGGGGACAAACGACTCGGTCGTCAATGTTCCCAATATGATGACAATGGTAAATAATATAGAATTTATTACTCTTGATATTACTTGAGGTAACATTATGTATTTGTTTATGCATGTTAGTAGAAAATTGCTGTTAGTTACTTTGCCGGGTGGTAGCATGGTATCAGTAGAACAAGCAGTAACCGAAGAAGAGGTAGATGATATATTTGAAGGTAAATTTCAGCTTCAATGTAGAGTTAAGAAATTATTGGTTTTATAATGGAATGCGTTATATTTAATCAACATTTTTTTTTTTTTTTATTGTAGGCACTGTATTGACGCAAGAAGAGAGTGAAATTAAAAGAAAAATAGACTACAAATGGAATGGCAATACAACACCTCTATTGCGAACAAAACCTAAAGAGTGTTTAAACCAAAATGATGATGAAGGTATGTGGAAAACTAAATCAAAATGCATACATTAAATGCCATATATTATATTATGTATAAAAAAATCATAGATTGTTACAAATCTACATATTATTTACCTACAAAATAGATAAATATTATTTATTTTATACATCATATTTTAATATAAATATAGTTTTGTATGTCTATATGATTTATTTAATTTGAAATTCATAATTTAATCCATTATTATGTACAATTACAAGTAATTTATAACTTCTGTAAATTATTACTTGTGATTTATTTTGATATATGTTTTACTTATGTTATTTAACCTTACTTTGTTATAGAGCCGATATTACATTAAAAAAAAAAGCAGCGTCTTAAGGACCAGTTGTCGTCATGGGCATCGGGCAAAATTTCACTTGCGAAACTGCAAGAAGATGCATTTTTAAAACAGAGTTCATTGAAATTGAAATTGATGAAGGAGGAGAGCGAGGCGAGAATGGCAAGAGAAGAAAGATTGGCAAGGTTACAAGAAACGGAAGTGCAATTACGGATTGACATACTGAATTTAGAAAAGTGCAATTTTCTAATAAGAGTTGGAGGTAAACTAACTAATTCCAATATAGCTTTTGATAGTGAATGCCCAATTGTACTACCATTTCATTCGAAGGTCTCTAAATTGATATTTGAACATGAGCGTAAACGGTTACTCCACATTGGACCCCAAGGGCTGCTAGCAAACATACATATTCGGTACTAGCCAATCAAGGGTAGAATCCTTGACAGACTGTCAAGTGTTGTTCAATCTGTTTCCGTGCTGAACCAACATTCACTAGTCCATTTATGGTGTCTCTGCCTAGGGAAATAGTTAATATAAAGTATAAAATGTTATATTGCTGTATTTGTTTGTTTTGTGACAAAGGCTATACACTTAGAGCTTGTAAATGGTCTAACTGCAAATGCTTTCTTGACTGCTCTTACAAGATTTATGTCCCGAAGAGGACAAGTACTCACATATACAGTGACAATGGAACAAACTTCATTGGAGCCAATAAGCTGCTGTACAAGTATTTTGTAAAAACGAGCGGTCAGTCGTCCATTGAAGAGTCCTTGTCAAACCAAAACATTCAATGGCATTTTATACCGCCTTCGGCACCACATTTTGGTGGTCTGTGGGAGGCTGCAGTCAAATCAACTAAACGTTTGAGGAAATGTGCACCTTGCTCTGTCATATTGAAGCAGTACTTAATTCTCGACCAATTTCTCCTATGTCTGACAATCCTGCTGATTTCACTGCCTTAACACCTAGTCATTTTCTGATGGGAGGAGTACCTACACTTCCTGCCGAACCAAGCTCTATTGGGATACCGCTGAATCATTTGAAGAGGTGGGAATTGTTAAAAGTACAATTTCAAATGTTTTGGAAGTGATGGAGTGGAGCTTGGAATATTTACCACAACTACATAAGAGAGGTTATTTGTTATCACACCGTGGTAATTTAAAGGTTGGTGCATTAGCAATCCTAAAGGATGATAACCAGCCAACCCTCAAGTGGAAACTAGTTCGTGTCACTAAGGTTCCAGGGGCAGATGGAATTGTCAGGGTAGTGACAATTCTCAACTCAGATGGCAGGGAGTTTCAACGTCTGATAGCCAAACTTGCTGTACTGCCAACCTGTCAGGATGAAGAAGAGAACATCTAGTCACTCGCTAAGTCAATATTGTTGTGTATTTTTTAATTCTATCCGATTATATTAATTTGTTTATGTTAATTATTGCTCATTGGTTCTATAAATTTAAATTTTTTATTGTAAAACTATTGTTTTTTATTGGATGAATGTTTCATCAAAATTTATTGTATTTACTTTTCTTTTATAATTTCAAGTATTTTTAGTATTTAAAAATTTAAAAGTTATTCAATTATCATGTTATCAAGTTAGCTCATATTAATTGTTCTTGTTTTTTTGAAAGAGGTGTTCTTTCAAGGGGGGAGAATGTTTGTGTATATTTTGTTTTTCAAATTTAATGTTTTGCGCCAATGCGCTGTGTCGTGGTGGTGCATGTGTTAAATAAATTAAATTATTTAATAATTAGGTGGGATTGTTCTATTCTATGATCTCATTTGATTGGTTTTTACGCGATTACATTGACCAACCAAAACGGATGACAATGAAAATGAACAGAAATGATGCGCAGAAAATCTGAGTTCCAGTAGTCCTCAGTCGACGAAGAATTGCACTTAGTACTTAGTTAAATGTGAAATAATCAGTTCAATAAATAAACAAAAAAAGTAGGAATATCGAATTTAGGCGTTCCTCCTTCGTCCCTTTGGTTCTTGGAAAATTAGTGGTTTGATATAATTAAGATAAGAATGCAATAATATTGCATTAGAAAATACGATTCTGAGCGAAACTCAATATATTACAATACGTTATACTAATGATTCTTTCCAAAATTTTACCTCACTTATATATTACCTATGTCAATACTCAAAAAAAATTTCAAGTCCTTACAATCAAAACTCAATTAGTTATCACGAAACCAAAAAATTTAAAATAACAAAAACCGTAATTTTGCCGATTTTCCGCCATTTTTTGGTAGTTTTTCCCCTCCCAAGGAAAAACTTTTGAGAAATTTGAAAAATGAGCTAATTAAAGTACAAACTAGAAACTATTTGCTACTGAAAGCATTCCATAATCAGATCATTATTTCTACCCGAAAAGGTGTTTTCATAAATAAAAAAACAAAAATATATATATATATTCAATTCTAATAAAAATATTCAATTTTTAAAAGCTTATAAAAGAAAATTGTCAGTCACGATTTTCAAAATATTTTGTAAAAAGATTAAGTTAATTTTAATAATTTATTCAATATTAGTTCAATTTGAAATCTAACTAAAACACCACCAGGTAAAGGGATATCACTTTTATCTGACAAAAAAAATTTGATTTGTGTAGAGTTATATAATTATATAATTGTTTAACTCAAACTACATAGAAATATCATAAATTATAATAGTTTTACATTGTACATATAATTTGTAAATATTTAAATGAGTTCTACAACAGTCAGATTTGAACAAAATTGATTTCCGATTTAAATACCTTACCCTGTATGCCATTAAGAATCTTTTATCTTTTCTCCAAATAAATGTAAGAAGGTCCAATATTGAAGATTTTAAATTTTTATGCTAAGAATGCTCAATTTTACCTAAAAAATCCAATTGAATATTTTAAAAATTTATTCAATATTAGTTTAATTTCAAATCTGACTAAAACACCATTTATAGGTAGGGGGATATCATTATTATCTGACAAAAAAATGTGATTTGTGTAAGATTATAATTTTTTTAACTCAAACTATAAAGAAATATCATAATTTTAATAATTTCACATTGTACGTATAATTTGTATATATTTAAATGAGTTCCACAACAGTCAGATTTGAACATAATCGAGTTCTGATTTAAATACATTACCCTGTATGCCATTTAGATTCTTTTATCTTCTTTCCAAATAATTTAAGATAGTTCCAATAATAAAGATTTTCAAAGTCAATGCAGGCTTTTATTGAGTAATCATGCACATAATAATACCTCTGTGTGAGGTAATGTATCTAAACATTTTTATCTAATTTTATGTGGTACTTTTATGTACTTAAGTAAAAGCATTGATTATAGAATAGATTCTATCAATGGTAAAAGTAGTATATTTATCAAAATAGTTCCACACAACTTATTTTGTTGAATTCGGAATATTATTTAAAATGTAAATATTACTGATAAGCTGACGGTCTTATCAATCGACCGTAAAATGATAACACAATTTTAATATCAATTTATCCCTGTTAATAATTCTTATTGATCACATCTTATTACTAATATTAAAGGGGGTCTCCACTATACTCGGTCACTTGTATGTGTATAAAATGACTGTCTCCGTTCACAGTGAACGGTCCTCCAAACGTGTTACTGTAACAGACCAAGGCCTGACCACATTTTTTTTAGAATGGGCTTGATAGAAATAGCTTGATAAACCTTGGAAATTTAAAACAAATATTCGAAATATTTCATTTATTCAATTTGAAACCTGACATTCAAAATTTATATAATGTTATTAAAATAAGTTTAACTATTCTAACATCAAGTTGTTCTGTAGAAAAGTCGTTCTCTATACTAAATTAAAATCTACAATGGGAGAAGAAAGACTTGAAAATCTCATGATTATTTCATGTGAAAAAGATATATCAATAGACTATTCAATGGTAACAAATTATAAAATAGTTGTTTGTTTAGATAACTAAAATATTAATGTAAAAATTTAAGTTAATTTTAGTTACCTATTTGATTTTAGGTAATTGATATATTTGCTTCAAAGTCAACGGTATTTACAAAATTATTAATATTTTAATTGCATTCAAATCCATCATAAATATCATATATTCTAATCATTCATTCTAATTTAATTACAAATTTAAAATTTACGTAAAAGGCATTAATAAAATGATAGAATATTTTTCGTATTTTTTTTTATATATTCATTTTTTCTCTTCTACGCCATGGTATTATTTTTGAGTCCTTATCTTTACGCTAGAGTAAAATAAAATGTATTGAATACAATAGGACAGCCTTCGCCCCAAGTGGCCCTTGAAGAAATATCTAATTTAGGTATCTGCCAACTTAAATGGCTCTACAATATTATACGTCATATATTAGGTCGCCGGTTGGGTCGTGGCAGCTAACGTGTTAGTAGTTAATTAATATTTTAAATTTTGTGATTAAAATGTAAAATCATTTTTCAATCAATCATTAATAATTTAAATTGTGTACCTACCTAATAATTAATTCATGTAATACTTTATATTTGTTCAAACATGTTTTTAAATTTATATTTTTGACATGGAAAAAAAAACTAACTTCTAACTTCTACTTTAACTCAAATTACTATTTTTACCAAACAAAACTTCTAAGTTAGCAATTCGGAAAATTTCAGAAACTAACTTATATTTTAATTTAGTTAGTTATTATATTAATTTAACTTAACTTTAACTAATTGAAAATAATGACTAACTTGCCCAGCTTTGTGAAAATTATATTAATAAATGTTAAACAAATAAATTTAGATACTGAACTAATTATGAAAAAATATATATACCTATATTATATAGATACCTAATACTTTATTATAATATAACAACAGCTTGGAATAATATTTTAAATATAATATTAATATAAAGGGCCGGTAGAATTTTTAGGGTCGTTACATAAACAACTCGTCTGAGTAGTATTTTCAGACTTCGGCGCCACTGGTGTTACATAGGTTAACAGTTGTATATTTTATGGTTCTTGATATCCATTATCATTGTTTTTTTAATGATAATATTGTTATTTGTTTATTTTGATTTGTGCACTTTATACACAGATATCTATATTATACCATTGATTATACTATTTAAGGTACTCGTGTTATTGTGTGAAGCCAACAAATTCGTTATCAATTCCGTGGTTAGCAAAACATTTTGAATAAGCGTTACGATTATATGGTTTTATGCATGTGTGGAGTTAATGTTTACCATTTATTTGATTTGTATTCCTTTAAAACACAATTATTATATTATTTTACTTATTGCACTTTACTACTTAATATTTTAAATTTAATTATGCCAGTGTCATGCGTTGCATAGTTAATTAATTAATTGGGCATATATTAGGAATTTAAATACAGGTATCTAGTTATAAATTATATTGTATTTAAATTCATATTAAATATTTTGAATTTTATTTATGTTCAACAAAACCTAGGGTTAAATATTGCAAATACACTATCAAATACTCATATTGATAGGGAAAAAAAATATCATGTAGGTGAAACTTGCAGCACAAACTTAATAATATAATATAGTAATAATATAGTATAATATAGATATCTGTGACTTTATATCATGCTATTATATTATATAATATATTATAAGTCTATGTATTATATAGATTTTTGTTTAATCCGTAAATTGTGATAAAACTAAAATGTAGGAAGGCCGATTGTGAACATTCCTCCTTCGTCCCTTCGGTCCTCGGAGAAATTAGTGGTTTATTATAATTATTAGGATTTGAATGCAATGATATTGCATTAGAAAATACGATTCTGAGCGAATCTCAATATATTGCAATATATTATACTGATAATCAATTCCAAAATTTACCACAAATATAAATTACATATGTAAATATGCAAAATAAATTTCAAATCCCTACGAACGATATTCAAGGAGTTATCATTTCACGATAAAAATTGTCAGTCACGATTTTCAATATATTTTGTTAATAAATTAAATAGTATAAAGTAGGCTACTATAATTTTTATCTTTTTGACGAAATAATTATTAATTATTTCATGACAAAATATAAAGATATTAACACAAACCATAAACGTATAGACTTGAATACAATTTTGATATGCGCGATAAAAATGTAAAATAACTGTAAAATACATAATAACTGACATAAAATATTTCATAAATCAAAAATTCAAATGTTTATTAAACTTTTAGTGTTAGGATTTATAGTAAAATTATAAAATTGTAAAATTGTATTATATTACTGAAAGGTCTCGTTACATATATACATATAGTACATATTATATACACTGGAGATATTTATATCTAACATTTAATGCATACAGGGCCGCTCTTAGGATTTGCGAGGCCCAGGGCAAAATATTATTGCGTGGCCCTTCTACCTTACTCGATAACCTAAAGTTTAAATTACATTTTTATTTAACTTTATGCTTTGACGCGGTACGATATATCTCAAGCACTTGAGACGTGCAAGCGATATACCGAACGCGGTCTGTTTCCTTGGTAAACCACCACCTAGGTGGCGCAACGGCGTCCACCGGTAACTCTGACTCAGCAATGGGAAGGAGAAACAGGTGGGGCGACGAGCTGAACGGGTGCGCGAGCGCGCGGACAAGATAACTACGTACGCAACTATCGACTCGTGTGGACGTTTTTCTTTTTTTTTCCAATCCGACTTCACGGATAAACGAAACACTGATATACATTTATATATTTTTTTTTTGTGTGTTTACGAGAAGCTACGGCTAGATATATTTTTTTTGTTTGAGTTTTGTTGATGCCCAACGAACAATAAAAGGAAAAAAAAACTTTTGCAGTAAACGACGGTTTGTTTTTGTTTCTTTACTTTACCATCGATACCTTATTTGGTCAACACGGTTTTAACGAACCTTAGAATCGGCAATACCAGACGAACCGCAACAGCTTTATCACAATAATTGGATCAAATATATTATTTGATTTAAATTAAATATTTAGTTTAAAACATTGTATGATTCAAAATGTATTAAAAAAAATATCATAACTACAGCATTATTTTTAAATATTACAATATAGAAAAAGTTAATATATAATTCACATAATTTAAATAAATATTAAACATTTTAATTAAAAAGGATTAGAATATAAACAAAATATGAAATCTACGAAAAATTTAGGTTTTAAGTAATGATCATGAATTTCTTTACTATTTATTTGTCTTACATGTTCTGACATAACAGGATCGAATTTTGAAATCATTTGAATAGACCTAAAAATTTACTGTTGTTTTTTATACATAATTTACTATTTGTACCCCGAAATAAGTCGTTATTCTCAGATAGAAATTGTATACAAGCAATAATTCGTTTTAAAACTTCACGCCAATGCTCTTTTTCCAAATTAATTTTTTTTTGAAAATTTATATCAATAGTTATATAGCATTCAAGATTCTTTCGTAAATTTAACCATTTACTTTGTGCAATATTCTAATACTGAACTTTCGTGATCTTTTAATCTAGATCCTACAAGTTTCCAATCAGAAAAATCTTCAGATGCTAAACTAGAGGATGCTAAATTCGATGGAAATAGACGGCAATAAAAACAAAATAACTTATCATTTAATTTCGAGTACATTAACCAGTATCTAACAACTTTTTCGTTATTTGACATAATTCTATAAAAGTGATTGGAACTAAATTTTCTTCCGTTTTCATTAAGTGGAAAATTAAAATTTTCTAAATATTTTGGCGGGCCATTTTTAATTAAATATATTTTTAAGTTATCATTTATAATGTAATATATTGGAATATTAGTATTTGTAACAATAAATGAGACAGAAGAAGAAGAGCGCAATAAGACTAAACCAATCAAATTATATCATATACCCATATACCCCCACTACTAATTATATCTTAAACAATTATGCGATATACTTTAATGCGCCCTCTATTAGCAATAATTATAAGCAAATAAGTGGGGATAATTGGATCACACTTCGATATCCTATAAAGGAGTCTGCAAAATATAAAACACACAGTCTCTCTTCCTTTTAATCCAAGCGCCATCTACTCTTGAAGTCATCTTCTCTAAGCAATCACACAGTTATGTAACATATTCTTTTTCGCACAGTCACGCAGTAGGTAGTCGACTTCCCGACTGACCACTCAGTCCACTAGTCGTATCCCAAATCACAATTACATTTTTTCATAAAGGACTCATGTAGAACTCTGTTACGGTTGCAGACGAATTCGCGGACTGTACAGAGATTTGTTTCATGTCATCCTTTTAACTTATACCCTTTTTAAGAGTTTATATTAACTCCCTTATGCAGTTGCAGACGAATTCGCGGGCTGTGTTCGGAGTTGTATATTCTCACTTAATTTATTTCTTATCCCATTGGTTTAGTCGTGTTCGCTTTACTGTTCTGTATTGATAATTATTCGTTTGTTAATCATTTTATTAAACACGCATAGAGTAACATAAGACCTATGTAATTTACAGATCTGGGTAACAACGTAATGTGATGATTTTCGCAACACAGTCTACTCATTGAGTGAGGTAGGATAGTGGCGAAAATCTCACGTTATTTGTATCCAAGTTCAAGTTCAGTGTAACCAGTTGGCGAGAGTCTCGTTCACCACGGTCGCCGTGCTCTGGCGGACACTCTAGAACTGCCCGCTGAGCTTGTGCTCGTATCTAAGAGTAACCTAACAAATAAAATATATCAGAACAGAACGATAGTGACGAGCATCGTACACCTCCCCGTAATTACTTATATTTTTACAATCAAGTTCAGATCATCAACAGCGAGGACCAGAGGAAACCGTGAGTACACATACCATAATATTCAGTAGTAGGATAATTTACAAAAGGTTCATAAAACATACCAACTTCTCACGTAACTATATGTAATCCTTAAACTTACTAAATATCGCTCCATATACACCTGCAAGATTTTACACCACTTATACCACCCAACCATGTCTTTTATCCCAACCATGTCTTTTATCCCACTACAAATGGCGCCCAACTAGGCATCGTCACTATTTAAATAAAAAACATTACAATGACTAACACAAAAAAACAATCAACCATACTTATCATAAAACAAATAATACGAATTTTAATTGTAGAATATCCACTAAATACTTACATATTCAACTCCAGCTCATTACACCAATACCTTATAGATATTATTTTGAGAGCAACAACTAATTGTAACTTATATACACCTGAGAGAGCATTGACATTATTAATCATACTAGAAAATAAAATCACGAGAGGCGCAATAATCCCGAATAACTTACAAGAATTAGTATTAGAAATGATAGAAATACTAGATTCGGTTATAAGTACCAATATGTTCACAAAAGAATTATTCATTCAATAATTTATAAAAAATATACAACAATAAAAATTAAATAAATAAAAAAAAAAAAACAAAATATAACTATCACAAAATTTCTAAACAATTGTTTATGGCAGAAAACAAAAAAACTACAAAAAATAAAGAAAATAATAAACAACCAACTGAATTAAATCCGATTTTAGAAAATCCGATTTGGCCCGATATTTGGTCAGAAATTCTTGTATTATCTACCGAAGACACTATAAAGCACTTAAAAGCTAGGAAATTGAGAACTGATGGTCAACTACTTCAACTAAAATCACGATTATTTAAATTCGTTAAAGGCGAGTGGGATCCAACACAATTCAACACCGAACTTTCACAACAATTAAAAAATCATTACACAAAAATGACTGATAAAATTCATTTTGTTAGCCCATAAAATTTTACGGCAATATACACGAAAATATAGACTCATTCATACGTAAATATAACAAAGCCAGCTCTATTAACGGCTGGACAACCGATCAAAAAAAATCGTTTTTGACAATTTATCTACAAGATACTGCCTCAACCTTTTTAGAAAATTTCGAACAAAACAACCCAAATGCTACATGGGAACACACAGAACATGCTCTAAGACTAGAATTTGAACCTACTGTTCAAAAACATATGCTCAGAACAATGCTCGAAAAAAGAAAACAACTTCCTGACGAATCTATACCATCCTATATAAACGATATCGAAAATCTATGTAGAAGAATAGACCCAAATATGCCGCAATCAGAATTAGCGCATGCAATATTAAGAGGACTAAAACCAGATATAGCAAGATATGTAGGAATTCTTGACAATAATAATTTAAAAGAATTAAAAAACAATATAAGAAAATACGAGTCCATTGAATTTATATTAAATGGCAAATCTAATCAATCTCCTGACGAAATAAGAACACAAATTACAAAAGAACATATTAATATTATAGACCACAATAAGAATCAAAATAAAAAAATCGACGAATTAACATCACAAGTTCTTAGACTAGAAAAATTAATAAAAACTATTAATTCGAATAAAAACATCAATAATTGGTCAAGAAACTCAAACAATTATAAGTATCAAAATAATACAAACAAATACGGAAAGGAATTCGCTCAATACAATTCCCATATCAATCGCCACAACAATAATTATAGTTCAGTGAGAAATAATTACAATGATTATGAACAAAATAAAAGAGAAAATAATTATCCAAACAGATATATGAAACAATCAAATTATAGAAAAAATTACACACAAATACACAACAATCAAAATTTTGGAAACAAACATGAGTGTGAACATTGTCATAAAAATAATCATAAAAGCTCAGATTGCAAATGGATATTGATTTGCGATAAATGCAACAAAAGATATCATACGGCAGAAAACTGCAACACAAAAAGCCAAAATTATACAAATCAAAAAAACATGTAATAAGGTCAAATGCACAAACTGGAATTTTGCATTACCCTTCTATTCCAGAAACACCACACACAATAAAAAAATCGAAACCTGATCCAATACACATAATAATAAATGAAAATAGAAAAGCAAACACTCTTTATATTATTGCAAAATTAAGAAATGAAGACATTGAAGTAACTATTGATTCAGGAGCAAACATAAATTGCATACGTCCCGATTTAATAGATTTAAGATTTATAAGTCGTACACATAACTACGAATTATTAGGACCAGACAAAACTCCATTAGAATTATTAGGTACAACAACTATAGAATTAATAATCGATCAACACAAATTTGTATTAACAGTATGTGTAATAAAAAATTTAAGTAGCACAATAATATTAGGCAATGAATTCTTATTTGCCAATAAAGCTAATATTGACTATAAAAAAGAAAGTATAACACTAAACAATAGTATCAAAACTAAAATAATGAACAACAAATTTCCACCTATAGTAAAAAACGTCGAGAACCAAGAAAAAGAAATAAAAAAATCAGAAAACATAAAAGAAGCAAACATAGATATTTTAAACGTGAAACCACACTACACGATCGCACACTGTATATCTGCTGATCTACAACACAACACTGAGTTATCGAATCAATTAACACAAAAATATGGGAACATGTCTTTTATACTAGAAAATACAGATTTAATTCCCGGTGAAATAACCACAACTAATACAGAACAAAGAACAATACACTACCTTATAACAAAGGAAAAATATAATTCACCCATTTCATACTCAGACATATTTGATAATTTATATAATTTAAAATCTACATCTATAATCGATGGTGATACACACATAGCGTTATCAGCCAAGAATTTAACTAATGACGAAATACAATGGGATATAATAAAAAATATGATATACGAAATATTTAATAAAACAGAAATCAATATATTAATATGTTATAATTATAATAAACCAGAGAACAAAAAACCAAACATTATAACAAATATAAAAAACACATATAAACACATAAAAGAAATAAGCCAAAGAAATACGGAAACAGAAATTAAATACCCACAATTTGTTGAAGTATTCAAAAAATACCATAAGGTTATCTAAAATTAAATAATTTCAACAACAACTACACTATAAAAAGAAAAAGCATAGGAAAAATTATCAAAAATGGTAGATTATTAAACTTAGAAGAGACACACACACAAATTTGTACACAAACACATGACACAACGTATGCGCACGACCCTATAACTGACGTAATATTTACAAAATGCATTTATGAATACCTATTTAACAATCAAAACTCTTTACTTAATAATACTTAAATTTTTTTTTATAATATATAAATCAAATTAGATTAATAATTTACATTTGTATTAAGAAACATCTGTGTACTATAAATAACACAACAATAAAATAATATACAACAGAGATCTTAACAAAATAATACATAACGAATAAATAATATAAAACAAATAAATTTACTCACACGCAATTCACTTGCATGGCCACCTATTCGCTATCGTTTTTTTTTTGATAAAATATAAAATCAAATTAATTCTTTAACCACAAAAAATACAGACCAACACTACACGCAGCAACTAAAAGACTAAATGCATATAAACTCTGGAACGCAGCGATCCACTCGTTTCAATATCTCAAGTGCATTATAATATACACTATACTATTATACTATACTAAATAAAATAATATAAATCGATATGTGAGAACGAAATATAATGCATATTAACATATATTTCACACGTGGAAATTACAAATATATTTATAAAATTTACTTAAATCTAAGAACAAAGATTAACACTAGGATAACATAATACTAAAAAAAAAAAAAAAAAAAAAATTATTACTGTTAATTATAAAAAAATATATATAATTATTACGAATTACTAACATTAAGAAATAAGACAAACAATATAGTATATAAAACTAATAATAACGAAAATAATAATATTAAAACAAAAATAACTAATTTTATTTAACACAAAAAATACATATAATTATTACGAATTACTAACAATAAGAAATAAGACACACATTCTAGTATATAAAACTAACAACAAAAAAATAATAATAAAATAAAAAAAATTAATAAATTTCATTTAACACTAAAATAAAAATATATATATATATGTATAATTATTTCGAATCACTAACATTAGCAATAAGACGCACAATATTTATTTTGTAAGACCAATTGATATACATAAATAAATATAATAACAACCACACATCAAGTACTTGAAATTCACAAAACCAAATCAAGATCAATATGCAAACACATACTGTCTTCGAAACTCAGACTGCTTACATTCTCATAATGACACAGACGTCAAACAAAAAGGATCTAACGTGGTACAATGGAAATCAAATAGAAAAATATCTGGAAATAATAGATCAAAATTCTAAAAACTTGATCTACTCTTTCAACACTGACTTCATCCACAAATACAAACAATGTAGCTTATCAGGAATTAAGCGCTGGATCAAAATGCCAATATTTCTAAAAAAATTATTGTTATTTCCACTTAATAATAAACATCACTGGACATTAGTATCAGTAAACATAACAAAAAAACACATCAATCATTATGACAGTTTACATATATATGACTACAACCAAGTTAACATCGTAAACAAATTTCTTAATGATTGGGAAGTGTATTGTAATTTAGAACCATCACATTGGAAAATAATACAGGCATTTACACCGAAACAATCAAACGGATATGATTGCGGACCTTGGATACTACAAATTGCCAAATGCTTACTCCTGAACGAAGAACTTAATTTTACACAAGATGATATGCAACACATACGCAAATCTCAATTCAAAGAAATAAAAAATAAACATATAATAAAATCAAAACACATATTACAAGAAACCACAGATTCCGTAACTACAAGAGACATAAGCACACAAACAAAAAGAAGATTAAGAAAGAGACATCAAAGAAAAAACAACAAAAGGCTGAAACAAAGGATGAAGATGAAGATCATAACAAAAATCCAATTTATGTAATTTTTTTTTCTTTCCTATAATATTCAAAATGTAAGTATATCAATTGCGTCAATATTTACGTAATATAAGCACACTATAATATTATACACTAACACATAAAAATATAAAAATATATTTATTAAGATCGCACTAATTTTACAAATTAAACAATGCAAATTTTAAATTCATAATTAGACAATACAATGCTAAATTTCAAAGAATTATAAGAGAAATGTTAAAATACTTTATGAAACATAAAAAAATAATGTAATGATTTATAAAATACTGACCTACTTTATATACACTTATTTTATATAATCTAGAACACCATAAACACTGTCAAAAATTATATATCTATATAATATGCACTTAACTATCTATAATCTTATGTTCATAAATTTATATAGAATAAGGACACGCAATTGATATTATATAATCAAATTAACACTCACATTTCTATACAACTATTGTAATACTAACACATATAAAAATTATATTATATCCACGAAAGAAAAACAAAAATATGAATTATTTTACTAACACTAATTTTAATATAATACCTATTTATATTATAAACACATATGACTATACCAAAATATAACACTAACACCCATAAAAACATACTATTACCTATATTATATTCGTTACAAAATATATAATGTGAATCATTGTACTAACACTAATTTTAAGCATAATATTTATACCACTCAATGCTTTATACTACGATATCATTAATATTATATAAACGTATTAAATAACCACTCATTTAATTATACTGTATTCAAATACCAAATTCATTTTATACAGATGTACCTATTATGATATACCAAAATTGTACCTATCATTTATTTTAATATAACAAAATGTTGATTTTATGTAATATACCGTGGGATCAAAGCACTGTTCAATATATTATGTATAAAATACCTATATACTCGTAAATAAAGTTTTAATATAAAGTGTATTATATATTATTATATTTCCTACAATTAAAATAATAATAATAAAATATATTTTTATTATTTTTTGTGTTTTGAGCGCGAGGCCCCTTTAATACGCGAAGCCCGGGGTATGGGCCCTGCAAGGCCCCCCCCCCCAAGAGCGGCCATGAATGCATGGATATATGTCATATAAATAATAATAATAATTTTTTTATATTAATGCAATTGAATTATATTATTTTAAAGTTATATGGCTTATATAAATAAAGCATAAATTACTTTAATTTAAAAGTGTAATATTATTATTTTAATTATATTATTGTGATGATACTATCAATAAATAAACATGAATCAATGCAATTTGGGTTTTATATTAAGACATCGGTAACTTTAACTTAAAAGTGTAATATCATTATTTCAATTGTATTAATATATTATTGTAATGAAACTATACTTATAAATAAATATATATGAATTAATGTAATATGGGTTTCATTTGATGATGTGAGAAATTATTGATTTTACGAAAATTAGATAGTTAAATTAATGAACCAATATCATAGGCGCGAAATAATACCCGATTTTCTTTATTTTAATATACGTTTTTCATTAAAAATACGAAATATTTCTCTGAGTGTATCAAGGGTAAAAACGTTAATAATATAAAATAAAAAATTATAAATTGTTTTCATTATTTTTATGTTGTAGAAATTCTATGAGACCACCGGAGCAGCCAAATTTATATTAAGTCTCTATCCCCGATACAGTGCACATCAACGCCAATGGTTATATTGACACTGACTTTTTCACAACTCGAAACACCGAAGCTAAATAAACGACTACGCTCACCACCGCAGCCGGTAATTTAATAATAATTTTGTTTATTTATTTATTATTATTTTTGTTTTTATATTATTATTATATTATATTTTAATGTATAATCATTAAATTTCAGTCTGCTGACGAAAATGATGGTCCCGAATCTTACAATTTAAAGTACATGGAATCATCATCATCGCGAGATTACAGTACTGTTTACACTCCGCAATGGAACGCGAAGTGGCAATTATTTCATTGATCTAATTGTAAAAAATTGATCATATACTTACAATTAATTTTTTTCTTTATAACATAATGTTAATAATACAATATGTATTGAATAAAATTATATATTTATATTTATAATTTAAAAAAAAATGTTGTAAAATGTCGATAATATTATTATATCGATGTATTATTGTAATATATACCTTATAGGATAGTGTGTATATAGTGTGTATAGTGTGTATATATTAAATAAATAAATTTATGTTATATATTTTATATTTTGTATGGCGGTTGATGAGGGGAGTGGGTGAGAAGTTGTCGGTGGCAGGGATGGCAGTGGCGGGTGCGACGGAAGGTGGGAGAGTAGGGGCGGCGATTGGTAGGGGGAGCGGGTGAGGGGTTGGCGGAAGATAGGGTGAGTTGGTGTGGAAGAGGGTGGATGGCGGTGAGTGGTGATGGATGAGTGGTAAAGGGGCGGTGAATGACTGGGTGAGGGGGTAGCAGATGCGATGGGTGTTGGGGAGTGGAGGGTTTTTTAGCGATGGGTGCTGTTGGACAGTGAGTGGGTGAGAGGGTAGCGGTTTGTTTGGTGGTGGGTGGGTGAGGAGGTGGTGAATGATAGGGAGAGTGAGTGTTGGTGGCGCAGTCAGCCGTGTGCGTCACTGATGGCCGATATCGTGGAGAAGAAATCCAAGTAAGTAAGTAGGGCATTCTTTCGGTAACAATTCGTATCATCTTGGTATTTAATTAAGCTCATTTTTCGAACTTCTCCAACGTTTTTTCTCAGAAGAACAACAACCAAAGAATGGCAAAAAATTCGCGAAATTATGACTTCCGTATTTTTAAAATTTTTTTATTTCGTGATAACTAATTGAGTATTGATGTGAAAGACTTGAACATTTTTTTTAGTTCTAAAATTGGTAATATATAAGTGTGGTAAAATTTTGGAACATATTAGTTGATTATTTGGCATAATAAAGAGCTATGAAATGTATTACAAAAAAAAATAATATAACCTATAATTTTGGGTTTATCGATTTGAAAATGTTATAAAAGTCTCATAATATACTACATTTTACCTATTTTTACAAAATATTTTGAAAATTTTTTTCATGAAACGATAACTCCTTGAATTTTAATCGTAAGAATTTGAAATTGTTTTTTAATATATACATGTGTAATTTACACTCATGGTAAAATATTGGAATGTATTATCAGTATATATTAGTATATACTAAGTATATACTAGAAATTCGCTCAGAATTGTATTTTCTAATGTAATATAATTGCATTCAAATCTTAATAATTAT
>CM023361.1:765652-781532 GCA_013282895.1 Eriosoma lanigerum
GTTAATGTTTAAAATATTTGTTATAGTGTGAATGCCTTATAAAATTTGAAATGTTAAGAGTTCGGAGTAGAGCTGTTAAATCATATATTTAGTTTCAATTATGTTTATTCGTGTAACACATAATGTATAAACTATAAATAAAATTGTTATTTTTTGTTGCAGTACCTTATACAGAGTTATACCAACATTTAAATACAACATTTATATTTCATCAAAGTGCCCTGTAATATACACTGAACATGTGTGTGCAAAAGAATAAGAATTGACTTTTGACTACTGGTGAAAAATAAGAATTAAACTATTAAGTGTCGCTTTGTGGGTGTCTTTTCATGATCCTAAGAGTAGAGTATTAATTAATTATTTTTATATTGAATGTCAATTGATGATTAAATATGTATACATGTAACAACATAATATAAGAAATATAATTTACTTTTAATTGTTATTATATCTAATTTGTATTGAATATACATACATTTTATTGGCAATACTCTACTTTTATAGTATATATTAATATTACATAATTTTTTTTCTTTTAAAAAGTGCTATGTTTGTGTAGCATACTTATTTCCGTATAACTGAAATCTGTGTTGTTGTCTTCATATATAACAAAAGAACTAATACTACTGACCAACAACTGAAAAGACAAAAAATGCATATATTGGTATACCAAATGTAAGTAAGTATATATGATTGTAATTGTTCATACGTGTAATGACATAAATTTAGACATTATTTTTGTTGCAGAGTTATGTTCATACTGAAGTAGAAAATGTAAATGGTATTGCAGTTGGTCAAGTGTCCTTATTTTCTTATTAATTCAATTTTATCAATACATATCGCTTGGGTATAAGATCACTCTCAAGTTTTATTGTAATCCATCGTCATGAAAAAATTTATATATCATTATTTTATTTATAATCTGACCACCGGTAATTGAACAAATAATTTTAAATGTTACAATGTGTAATGACAAAACACTTAAATTTTTTTAATCTAATTGATATTTCATATTATTTTATGTTTAATGTGTGCAACTTCACAACTTGTCAAACAACATTTCTGTATATATTAATTTATATTTTTTATCTATTTTATTTTATTTGTTATATATACTACCTATGTTAAATAAATATAATAATTATTAATAATGTTGTTTTTTATCTCATTCTTTATACCATGAATAAACTAAAAACTTACAAAATTAATATGTTCTATAACACTAAGTATATAGTTTATGTTATATTGTAAGAAAATTAATATATATATATTTACATTTTATATGAAGAATGATAAAAAAGTAAATAGTAGATAAATGAGTCACCAAGTGTTTATAAAACGTATAGTTTGACATATATTGTTCTCTCTCGGTGTGTGCAATATTACAACTCTATGTCTTAAATATGGTTAAATTGTTCTTTGGAAGTTAAGACACAGAACTATGTATAATATTAATTATATAAATACTCATAAAAATAATATGTTGAAGTATAACAAACGTCCATTAAATTACAAATGTTTGAAAAAAGTCAATAAAATCTCAAATAAATAAACCCGTACACAATTAATATTTCTTTACATTATTATTATTATTCGTCGGCCATTTTCTAAGTCCGAAGGAAAAATGAAATTGTTGAATTTTAAAATTTAAACCTGGCCAGCCAACACATTATTATCAGTGGTTTGATATTTTTTTTTTTCGCAAATTTTATTTCACCGGAACCGTGGACTCGATATCAGACCCTAAACGCTACCTAAGTAAGTACCTGCCTACCTACCTAACGTTAAAGAGACGCCTAAACCTATTGGCCACCGTGGACCGTTGGGAAGAAAAGCTATTTTCTATATATTTAAACCCGTTCGGCTACAGCGAAACGTACTATACGACTTATGAAATTCCATAAATAATACACATAACTATTAAAAATGACGGTTATACGGGCTTTTTAACGTTTAAAACGGCCAATTATACTATAAAGGTGCCTTTGATCGCGGGCAATTGTTTTCAGTCGCCGCGCACCCGTACGTATTACGCGACGACGACGCGAAAACGTAAAGTAAGTTATCGACGTGTATAAAAATACACCGGGGTAACGTTAAAAGTCGTTCGAGAGACCGTAAAAAATACGAAAAATCGTTTTAAAACATTTAAAAATGCTAGAACGATCGTTCAAAAGTTATCGTAACGGGAGGAAAAAGATCCGTTAGAGAGAGACGGCCGACGGTGCCGGTCCGAAATCGACCATACGATAAAGCTATCTCTTTCCGACACCCGTATCGGCCGGCGCTCGGGTAAGTTTCGATAAGCGATAACTGTTATCGTCTCTACGGCAAAACGCCACGGAGGCGACGACGAATTTTTCTTCCTAAAAATAGGTAACTTTTTTATCCGCTTCCATCGAAAAAACCGCGAGTCGGAAAATTCCGAAACCCCTTTCAATAGATCCGGCTGGGAAAAGTGACCGCGAACTCTGGCCACGACGAAGCCGTGCGGAAAACGGGCGAATTTTAATAATTTAAAAACCCCCAATCTGCCCCTGGAAGAAACGGCTCGAGATCGACCAACATTATATAGAGAGAAGTAGAAGAAGTAGAAGAAGAAGAAGAAGATTTTTATATTATAGTTATAATCCGCTAGATTTCAGCACTACAGGGAAATTTCGAGTAAAACCAGGATATTTTGTGTTTCTTTGTGAGAATATTGCTTTTGATTCCATAATATAATACATATTAAATGTTTCATATAATCTGTGATTCCATACCATGACTGGTTGATACTCACCAATCAGTATCTCGGTTAATCAATACTTTGTTTTTTTTTTATGTTGTAGTTAAATTTACTTGTTTTTTAGAGAGTAATATTAAATTATAATATTTATTAATCATAATACCATTAACCACAAACCATTTTAAACTCTACCTATGTCTATTGATTATTGTTATTAAACCATAAGCAAATATCGAAAGACGAATATGAACACCTGTAGGTAACTATTGTAACTTAATCATTAATTATATAAAATACCCAACTAATATTTATAGTAGGTACTCCGTAACCATTGTCGAATTTTATAACATTAGCCATGCTATACACTAATTGTTGAAACAATCATATAGTCGGAAAGTCCATACTAAATTACTAATCTAGGTTGAACTCTAGCTTTTGGGTCATCTCGAAACATAGAGTAACATAGTACATAGTACTCTATGTCTCGAAATTATTGAAAAATAATACAAGTATTTTTCAAAATATAGATTTCAAGGTGTATTTTACTCGCTATTGCCGCTGATTCTCATTCTTTATACTGTGCTATTATAGTGCATCGTTGTCAAAACATGTTACCAAAGTACAATACTATTGCTAATACTTATATTATTATTATGTTAAATGTGACCTGTTTACACAAAAAGATTGAAAAATTCATAAAATAAAAATATGTAATAGATCAAAAGTAACCATGGTTAGCATAACATAAATTAATAATAGAGTATAAAGTAAATAAAATATAAATTATAACTTAAAAATATATAAAAATTAAATGTCTAAACTATTTATTAGGTTAAGGTTTCTACAGACACTGTGGTAGCATTTACCAAATATTTACACAATGTTGTGATGAAAATTACGTTCCATTAGGCGATTAACAACTGTGAACAACAACGATGAACTAAACAAGATATTGTAGAAATAGATTAGAGCCATCTATTTCGTGCAAAATATAATGTTGGACATCAAATGGCATGAAATGCAGTGTGGTTATTCGGTAGGTATTTAATTTTATAAATATAATTAAAACATATTAACCTATATAAAATATATCATATATGACGACTAACTGATACATATTAAATAATTTAGGTGGTATTAGTTGAACGACGAAATAAGTATTCTGAGTGTTCGTTCCTGATAAATCTGCAGACACGTTGGTACCAATCATCCAAAGATATGTCAACAATATATCTTTTATTTGTAGTGACATGTGAGTATAATCATTATAGCAATATATTTAGTGGATACGGTATTATAAACCATTCTGTAAATTTTATTGAGCCACCAAACTATTTACCTCCAATATGGGTGTCTGTGGGGCGGTTTAACCAGGATTGTTTGCATAAACAATGGGTTGGAGTTCTTCTCGCCGCTAACGCTCAACCTGTCCGATATCATACACAGCATGTTGAGAGATCATGGTGTGAATTAAAACGTATTTTAACTAGGTGTAATTGTAAAAGGGTAGTAAATTCGTATATAGGAGAGTGGATGTATCGTACCAATATATTGAATAGAATACATACTATTTCTGATAGGTTTTCTAGATTTATGACAGACATCATTAGGGCTTATCCTGGGGTTAGTTTTATACCAATGAATAGAAATATCGATGAATGTTAATGTCCGGAATTTTAGAATAGATAATTTATACCTCTGTTTGAATTAGGTTAAAATTGTAAATAATACACGTCGTGATCAAAGCAACACCGTGTCTAATCAGACCGTTGCTCGCACCAGCCACATGCATAAAAAAAAAAATATTTAAATAGTTTTATAATAATGTAAAGATTGCCTCGGAATTTAATAATTTAGGTATTTATATTTTATATAATATAAGTTTGAATATTATATACATTTGTCAATATTTTGTTTCTTGTTGTATTTAAAGAGAATGTGAAACAATACATATTATCAATTCCGTGTGTTCATTTTTGGTGGCATTGGTGACAGCAATCGGCATGGTTGGAGATCCTGCAAACAAACCGAACAAGACACGATGTGAGGTTCTGTTTATAAAATTCATGATATTATCATTATTAAATATTATACATGCAATGTGTAAATGATAATTGAATACACTTATTATCTTAGAGTAGAACAATAATAATTGGGTTTTTTTTTTTGGTCAGTTATATTTAATTATACACATTTAAATGGTCTCTTATTATTTTAATGTTAATTAGTTACGAGCATGAGCGACAACTTTTTGTTTTAAAAGGCAATCTTAAATATTGACAATATATATTTTTCCATGAATTTTAGTAGTTAAATCAAGTATTTTAATGCAAAATTAGCCGAGTTATAGTAATTAAAAATTATTGGATTTTTAGTAAAAATGTATATTTTTCTATTACATAGCTATTTTTTAATTTCAAAGGAAGGTTAAGTTAACTAAAACATTTATTTTGTGTTTTACTAGTTAATTATTATTAATAGCTTTACATTGTTTATAGCTCAGCGATATTTGAATTTAGAAAGTTGATTTAACTAACTAATAACTAACAAAATTCATGAAAAAATATGAAAAAAAAAAAAAATTCAATTATTATTGTTCTACTCAAATATAGTACAAAAATATACAAAGTTTATTAAATTATCGTTTATACACTGTATATGATAATTAAGTTTTCAAAATAAGCTATTATTATTATTTCCTATAGTATGATAAAATTGTAAAAAAAAGGGTCATTTAACCCCTATCATCAGCAACAACATTTCTGCTGCTAAAGTTGCTGCAACGGCAGCAGTAGCAAAATCAATGCGGTTATGGCTTTTGTAACAGTAATGGCGTAGACTAGAAAAAGATGCGCAAGAGGATGTGGACTTCCTTGGAGTGGATGAAGGAGAGGACATGCACAATCTAATATTATTCAATAATATAATAATATACCTATATATTACTTGTGGTTATGTAAATCGTTTTGTAATTAATATGTGACATTACGTCCAATTTTTCTTTTCGAACCTTTATTTTTATATGAAAAAATGTTTTCATATATGAGAAAAAAAAATGATAGAAAACCTGTAAAAAAAAATTGTCAGTCACGAATATCAAAATATTTTGTAAAAATATGTAAAAAGTAGTATATTATATTATAAGTTTCTATAAAATGTTCAAATCGATAAACACAAAATTGTAGGTAATATTAATTTTTTTTGTAAAAAAGTTCATAGCTCTATATTTGGCCAAATAATCAACTAATCTGTTATAAAATTTTACCACACTTGTATATTACCAATGTTAGTACTACAAAAAATTTTCAAGTCCTTCACATCAATACTCAATTAGTTATCACGAAATAAAAAATAAAAAATTATGGAAATCATAATTTGGCCAATTTTTTGCCATTTGTTGGTAGTTTTTCTCCTTCTAAGAAAAAACTTTGGAGAAATTCAAAAAATGAACTTAATAAAGTACGAAGATGATACGATTTGTTACTGAAAGAATACCCTACTTTTGATAATTGGATAATTATTTCTACCCGAAAAAATGTTTTCCTACATAAAAAAAAACATCTTTGTAAAAACAATACATTCCTCGTTCTGCTTCTACCGAACCAATTAAAATACTGTCCATAACACAATATATTTAATATGATATGCTGTAACTTCCGTCGCATCCACTACTGCCACCCCTTCACAAACTCCTCCACAACCATCACCCCTTCAACCACTCCTCCGTTATCCATCACCCGCTACCCCTACCAATCGCCACACCTACACACTCCCTCAACCTTCCACCATACCCACTACCAGCACCCCTGCAACCGACAGTTGTCAGTGAGAAGTTTCTCATCCACTCCCCTCATCACTCGCCATACAAAATATAAAATATATAACATGAATTTATTTATTTAATACACACACTATCCTATTAGATATATTTTATAATAATATTATCGACATTTTACAACATTTTTTTTAAAATTATAAATATAAATATATAATTTTATTTAATACATATTGTATTATTAACATTATGCTTTAAAGAAAAAAATTAATTGTAAGTATATAAACAATTTTTTACAATAGAATCAATAAAATAATTGCCACTTTGCGTTCCATTGCGAAGTGTAAACAGTACTGTATTCTCGCGATGATGGTGATTCCATATACTTTAAATTGTAAGATACGGAACCATCGTTTTCAACAACAACCTAAAAGTTAATGATAATATATTAAAATATAATATAAATACAAAATTAATAATAAATAAATAAACAAAATTATAATTAAATTACCGGCTGCAGTGGTGAGTGTAGTTGTTTATTTATACGAATTGTACAGAATTATAATTTTTTTAACTCAATGTCCACAGAAATATCATAATTTTAGTAGTTTCATGTCGTAAGTATAAGTTGTAAATATTTAAAAGTGTTCTACAACAGTCAGATTTTAAGATAATTGAGTTCTGATTTAAAAACTTTCCCCTGCATGCAAACTGTAATATGTTATCTTCTCTTCAAATATTTGTAAGTAAGTCCAGTAATAAGGATTTATACTTAAAATGCTGAATTTTACTTGAAATTCCAATTCTGAATTCTGAATTTAAATCTGATTGAAACACCACCAACAACAGCTCTATGAAACTCTGTATTAGTTACTGCAATAAAAAAAAAAAAATTTATTTATATTATATACATTTTGTGTTACACGTATAAACTTAATTGAAATTAAATATATGATTACTGCTCTACTCTTAACATTTAAAGTTATATAAGGCATTCACACTGTTATAAATATTTTAAACATTAACTTACTTTTTTTAATTTTCACCAGCAGTCAAAAGTCAAAGCCGTCTTTAATCGAATAATCATGCACATAATAATAGCTCTGTATAAGGTACTAACATATTTATCTCATTATATGTAGCAAAGTATACGGGTACAAAAACATTTGCCGGCCAATTGTATTTGGTATACTATCCAATGCTCATGTCTTAACTGTTTTTAGTTGTTAGTCTTCGCAATATAATTTTAGTTTCGTTTCACACACTTGAAAAACAATTATAATATAAAAACTTGCACCATTTATGACATTTATTATTAATATATATATAATTTTTAATTGCCATATTGTCAAACACACCTGCAACAATAGTATTTATATTTAATATATTATTTACATTATTAATTGTGCTATAGACATATAACTTTACTTTCCCATACTCCAAAACTTTGCACTGATCCATATGATTTATATAACATGTAAAAGGTTTATATTGTTACAACGTAGCTACTCTATATTCCACTAACAAATGACATAAATCACTTTACCCTCCATTGAACACTGTAACTTTGAATAAAATATACATCCTACTATACTATGTAAAGCTTTATATTGAGCACATATCTGTAAAATGATTATAAGATTTAAATGAATTTTAATTTATTAAGCTGCAATTAAATTACAATGTAACTAAATTTAAAATCTATATTTTGCATTATGTTGTTACACATATAAATATTTTCTTACCAATTTACAGTTTTCTTAGCAGATTCTTTTAATACACATTAAACATTTAATAAAAGCAAGATGATTGATTCCATATCCTATGAAGAGATACTTTAAATACTATATGGCACCGTGTCTTACACGTATAAACATTGTAGTGCAAAAAAAATAACTTGCTTATATTACTGTAAAAATATAACAATAGTAAGTGGTCTTTGTCTTCAGCATCAGTCTCCGGTATTGTCTTAGTCTAAATCATCAAATATAAATGTTGAGTACCTTAGATTTAATGAAGAAAATAGGGTTATAATATAATAACAATATGAATAATAATACGACGAATAAGTGTATGTGAGGTGTATTACATATAAACGACGACTGCCCGCGTCATTATATATAATATATTATTATACAGTAAGAAACAAATAAATGCTCACTCAGCACTCGCCGCTGTAGCACAATGAGAATAACATACCCACCGTACTATACTATATACATGACAGTATTAAATTATAATTTAATATTTCAACACTCCCTCTTAAATTCTAATTTAATTATACAGTAATTAAGAACTATTATCTTGTATTTCAAGTTTTCCTCTGAGATACTGAAACTGTTCTTTTGGTATTGGTTTTGTCATGATATCTGCAAGTTGATCTTTGCTTCTCACATACTCCAACATGAACTTTCCTTCTTCATATTGTTCTCTGATGTAATGATATCTTACATCAATATGTTTTGTTCTTTTATGAAACCCTGGATTTTTATGAGTCGTATAGCACTTTGGTTATCTGCATATATTATGGGTTTGTCTGCCTCTGTTCCCAGAAGATCATTTATTAATTGCATTAACCATGTAAGCTCTTGAACTGTTTGACTTAATGCAATATACTCTGACTCTGTTGTTGATAATGACACTGACTTTTGTCTCTGTGATCCCCATGCAATTGTGGCTTTATCAAGACAAAACGTAGATCTTCTTGTTGTTATATCTCCTGCATAATCAGCATCACTATAACCAATTAATTTGATGTTTGTATCACTACTGTAAAAAAGTCCATAATTCATTGTAGACTTTAAATATTTAAAAATGCGTTTCACTGCATTCCAGTGTACTTTTTAGGTTTTTCCAGATAGCGACTGACCAAGTTCATTGCAAATGTGATATCAGGTCTCGTTATTTGACTTAAGTACAATAAGCTTCCTACAGCTTCTCGATATGGAGCTCCCTCTGTAGGTATAGATTCTAACTCTGACACAGCTGAGTCCAAAGTATGTTGTGGATCTGTTAGAATGTGTACGATGTTCGCATTTATCATGTTGAACTTGGATAGGATTCTCCTGCAGTATGATGTTTGATGTATGAAAATTGATCCATCAATCCTCTGATCTATTTCTATACCCAGAAATTGATCCAATTCACCTTCCTTAGTTACGAAATTGTCCTTGAGATGTCTTACCAGATCGTTGATAAGCTTACTGTTTGTCGCTGCTATAAGTCCATCATCTACAAAAATAGCTACTATTAGTAAATTATTATTTTTCTTACTTGTATAAACACAAGAGCTTGCTCTGGTTTCCTTTAGATCAAAAATTGATAGCATATTATTGAACTTTTTGTTCCAATATCTAAGTGCTTGCTTAAAACCATATACGCTACGCTGAAGTTTAAAAACTTTCCTGTGAAATATCTGTCTTGATTAACATTGAAAATAATTTATTCTCACGCACACCGACAGCAATTATACGATTGTTTCTTATAAACGTACACCCTTGACTATCTGTCATCATTTTAAATCCCTTATCTAGATATGCCCTACATGAAAATATATTTACTTTAAGTTCTGACATATGTAATACATTTGCTAAATAACCGTTTTCCCACTTATTTTCAACATAAGCATGAATATTTATGTTACCTTTTCCAACTGCCATAATATATTTACCATTACCAATACGCACTGGTAATTTTACATCAAAAATTTTATAATTAAGAGCCACTCTCTCTTGTTTGTCATGTGGTCGCTCGTTCCAGAATCCACATACCATTTGTCTGAGTTGTTAATTTCTTCAATTTTTCCTTGTACACCAATGAGTGCTAAACCGGAATTTGAATTATTTCCATCCTGTTTATTTTAAAATATTCTGCAGTTTTTTTTCCTGTGTCCTGGTTTCTAACAATAATTACAGTTTCCAGGCTTTGTTTTTCCATTTTTATTGATTATGTAAATTTTATAATTCTTACCCCTTTTCGCAATTAATGCACAACATCCTGCACTGTCCTTACCGACTTCATGCCCTTGAATTAATCGCGAAGTCAAATTTTCTAGTGTTCTATTTTCACTATTCATTAAGTTCCATAAAAATTTCTATAGCTGTCTGGTAATGTCATCAAAATTTTTGTAATTAACATGGAGTTCAAGATTGGCTCACCTAGTTGATTTAATTGTCTTCTTAGATTTTCTAATTTTGATACATGACCACCTATATTATCCTTCAGATCTATTGTGTACCGATAGAATTTTTGTTGTATTAGTGTCACGCTTGTGTCAGACTTCTGCTCGTACACACTGAGCGACTTGTCACCAAGCAACTTGTATTGTGTCGTTACACGTATAAACATTTATATACCAGTAAAAATAAAACAATAGTAAGTGATTTTTGTCTTCATCATCCCTGGTGTTGTCTTAGTCAAAATCATTAAATGTGTGTTGAAAAGATTAATATACTTATATATTTTTATTATAATAACATTTTACTCAATGGCTTTACCCGTAGTTGACATTTATGTACTCATTGTAACACAATTCCAACACAAAAACTCTAGTACACTTGCCAGTTTGGAATTTACACACTAAAAAAAAAAAAAAAATTATAGAATTGTAAATTAATTAATAAATATATAGTGAATATCTTGCATTACATATCATTTACTTAGTTTTTCACAAACAGTCTCTGTTTACTTTTCATTTACTACATATTTTCTTTTCAAACTTTTATTTGAAAACAATTCTTTTTGATATCAACAGCCTTTTATGACATTTAATACATATAATTACAATATTAGTTAATTTTGTCTTTTGCAACATGAAATATTATGTGGTGAATAAGATTAGCATAACATTGATTTTAAATTTTGAATACAAAAATGTTCTGAGAAAATTATTAAAACACTAAAATTTAAATATTAAAATATTATAAATTAATATTTATTAATACTGTACTTACGTATAAGTAGTATATTTATCAAAATAGTTCCATCAACTTATTTATGTTGAATTAGGCATATTATTTAAAATGTCAATATTACGGATAAACTGACGGTCTTATCAATCAACAATTGAGGTAAAACGATAACACAATATTTATACCATATTGATACCACTACGTGTATAATTAATCAATGTTAATACCAATTTATCCCTGGTATGAATTCATATTTGTCACACTTTAGTACTAATATTGGTATATACATCTATGTATAGATAGGTAATAGCATTGATTATAGAATAGAAGAGTATCTGATTTTGTCCATGAATATGTTTTAGTTAGAGTTGATACTGAAATATTTTTGTTGAGATTTATCACTTTGATTGAAAACTAATGATGTTGATGACTGTTCATTTGATTTATATTTGTAGAGGATAGGAGTGTGTATTAATTGATTTTTATTTGAGAAATTTGTGAAGCTCTCTAGTGCTTACGTTCCGATTTATCTTACTTGAGACAAAACTAATTATTTAAAGATAAACGAATGGTTAGGTCGTGTGAAATAATAAAATAGTAGTGAAGACTGCATTATGTGTTATAAAGTTTTCATACTGTGGATAAATTCCTTTTATTTCAATTTACGATATGTATACATAATAAATATACATTATAATATAATTGATATATTGATAACGTAACAATTTATTAACCAATATTGAAGTCTTAATTTCCAACATTAATAGTAAAAATATTTTATTATTAAAAACGTAATCGTAAGTTACTCACCACACGTTTCATCATACCATATTTAAGTATAATATTATAGATGGGCAACTTCTATGTAAAAAAAATAAACCGCATTAATGGCGCTCCAGGTGGTTGTGTAGTTCTACTAACACAGTGCTGCCATACTTTCAATAATAATAATTTACCATTCATTAATTTTGGATACAATAATTTATGAAAAGACTAAATAATACAAGTTTCATTGTTATAAAATGTAATTTATTTAATACCAGAATAATACATAATATCACAAGTTAAATTTTAAACTAACTATAGGTAACAAATGAAATGACACTTATTATGTTACAATATTAAAATACATACATACAAATTATAAACAATTATAAATTAGACAATTTATATAAATGGAATATCATAATTTACACAATTAATTGGATTATTTGAACAATTTTTATAATTAACCCAACCACAAAAATATATACTTGTACGCATATACTTTTGTGGTTTGATTTTTTTTATAATATTAAATTGATTACATTTTGAAAATTGTAAAAAAAAAGAATTAAATCCATAATGACATATTATACAAATAAATAATATACATACATTGTAATTTATACTTGGTTGAATTTTCCACGAATAATTTTTTTCTTTTTGTGTTTTACGTATCATTGATGAGCCAGTTTCTTTATTTGATCATGTTCTTCTTTTTGGGCAGATCTTTTCCCATGTAGTATACTATTAACTTCAGTACACCAATGGTTGATAAATAATTTTACAATAGATTTATTAATTTTAATTTCAAATGCTTCATCATGATTTTGGCAATAAAGGGGTTTTAAATCATAATTTTCAAAAATTCCTTTAACAAGCATTTCTCCTATTCCAGAATGACATTTAGAGGGTAGTTGTTCACCAACATAAACGATAATGTTGTGAAGCAGTTGGTGAAATTCTTTTGCAGGATATTTTAGAGACATTTTTTGAGTAGTTAGGTAGTCCCTAGCTACAATCAAATCATGCTCTTTTGAAATCTGATTTGTGCATATTTTTTTTAAACAATCTTCACAATTTTTATATATTTCCCTATTAAGTTTTTTTGCTACATAACCAGCAATATAAGTATAAGTCACATTCATTAATTCTTTGGTTGTATTTTTAAGTTTCCTATAAGCTAGAAATGGAAAATTAGTAGATGTATTCAGAGATGTTGATTGATCTTCATTACTTAAGAAAAAATTCTTGTAGGTAATTAATGAGTCTTCAGCAAAATCCTCACAATTAGCTCCTGGCGATTGAGAAGAACCCAAGTTATTCAACAGCAATGTTTTGTAGGAAGAAATAAATGAATGGCAAGTAGGATTTTCAGACCCGATACTCCGCAATGCACCAAAAAAGTTTTCCAATGGATCCTGATTTAGGTGTCTTGGGAGTAATGATTTTATTCCTTTTTGTTCAAGCAGTTTTGTCAATGTTTGAAAACCTAAGAACAAAATAAAGAAATACCTCATTGGTTTAATCTTAATAATACCTTCAAATATTATGTGTTATTTATTGAATGAATATTAAATTTAAACTCTATTTTACCTTTGATAGTTGTTCTCCAATTTAGAAGTGTAGGAACATTTACATATTTCCGACCATTTGCAATAAAAAGCATTGAACTTAGAACTTTTAAACTGCTTGCCCACAGTTCATGATGAACAGAATTTTTTGTTACTGCAGTACGGTAAATTTTTCCTTCAATTGTTTTATGAAAACAGCCATTCATAGAGTCAAACAACTTGTCAAAAAATAAAAATATCATTGCAGTGTCTACTCCACCAGGTTCAATTATACTTTTTGCTAAAATAAAATAAAAATGATTAATATTTACAGTACAACTAAAATATATTATTAACTTACATGCAAGGAACTTCATTACTGCAGCCACCCGTTGACTAAAAACTTGAGTCGCATATCGTACCTTCATTTTGTAGATTTTCTCTGGTACAACATGATTATCTGTTAATTTGGGTAACATCTTTGAATCCGGCAAACAACTATCAGTATTATACAACTGTACAAGCTGTTCCCATTTCGCTAATCGTTGTGTACCATCCATTTTAAACAATAAATCTTTGGTAACCAAGTTATTTCTTGTACATTTCATGAGATGGGGAATATCAAATAAATGCACAATTTTAATTTGTCCTTCATTTTCTTGTACCACCTCATAAAAATTATCATTATATTCAATGTTATTTCGAATATAATGTTCTCTTGTTTCATTATGTAATAATTTAATTGCACCTTCATTGGATTTCCCTTGGTCGCACACAGTTGCAACTATACGAAGACCCGTTTCAGAGACTTTCTGTATAACCTACAAAATATAAACATATTGATCATAGTATTATTAGTTTTTCTTTAAATACATTTTTAATCTGTCTAGCTAATTCATGCTGATTAGTAGTACCTTGACAGAAGGAAAACGATAATGTCTGCTTATACTTCTTCTTGATTCCTCTGATCATAAAGACTAAAGCATGGTCCGCTAATTCTTGGCTTTTGTAAAGACCAGTATTTACAAAACCATGTATTTCATCGGCAGATGCATCATAATTTAGTCCACTACTCAGTGATATTTCATCAAAGATAAATGAACAATACCTATAAACAAAACCAAACTTTTTTATGTATTCTATACTAATATGTTGATTAATTAATTTACCGTTCAGAAGGTTTCAATTTTTTAACATTTTCTTTTAACACGTGTAACACTACTGTTGAAATTCCTGGACCAATAGACACCGTACTAAGCAAGTTATTTAGTGTTCGTTTACACGGAAGTGTGAAGAGAGTAGATAAAAGTCTGTAGCATTTTGGACTTCTTTTATAAATTGAAAGACTTAACATTTTTTCTTCCAATGTGAATCTATGACCTTTTTTCTCTTTCATAGTTTCACGATATTGTAATTTAGTAAATAGTGCAGCCGCAGTGGTCAGTTTTCCATTCAATTTATTGATCATGTATGATTCTGAAAATTTTTCTGCTCTCTTCAATTGATTCTTGAATAATTCTTTTTGGACATTTGACTGGCGCTGTTTCCTTATTAATTCATTAGCAACCGAATAAAATTTTTTGCATCTTGGAGTAAAATGTCTTACATTTCGCACACCAATGTTTGCTAATAAACCTAAACAATTATTGAAATTTAATTAAGATACATAATACTGATACAAGCGTAATACTAATAGCTAACATGCTGTTGCATACAAATCCTAGTCCTGCTTATAAAGTTTGGAATTTATTCAATAAAGGAAATAATTTTAAAAGATTAAATAAATTGAATATTAACTTTTACTGTTTTTTGGATATTTTGATTTAACTCTGGTTCTGGAATTAGTTTTTGTTCTTGCATGCACGCCACTATCATTATCTAAACATTCTACATTAATATCTACATAAAAGCAAAATATTTATTACGCAACGCTCACACTTGTTCCATTTGGAATTGTAAGTAAAGCGATTTTAAGCGTTTGTTCCCAAGTGGAACATTTGTAAGCATGAGTGCTGTAAGCGTTTAAGTGGAACACACTAGATCATGCAAATCAGCATACTCATAAAGTATATGATTATCTACACTAAAATTTACTTTAATAAATCGAGTTGCAACATTTGACTTACCAATAATGTTGGCCAAAGATGTGTCC